>RJWH01000741.1:534125-597638 GCA_004363575.1 Solenodon paradoxus | reverse complement strand
GTTTCAACTCCAACAGTTATAGTAAAGTCTAATTTAAGTTGTTTTAAATTTCATTGCAAAAGTAAAACAAATCATGTGTTTTTGTTTTTAGTAACTGATTATTTAAAGTAATAAAAATACACGACGTCCAAAACACTGCTAAGCTTTCATAACCTATCTTCCATAAATGCTGTTAACAAAGTTGTTTTTTAATTTAGTATTATCACTGCACAACAAGGCAAAAATATATTGCCATATCTAGATATCTAGTTATTCTATTGATAGAATTAAAAGTTAAACTGTTTTCTAGGAATTAAAAGTTAAACTGTTTTCTAATTCTCAGAAAATATTTAAATATTTCATTAATGATTCAAGGTACAGGAAGACACTCATGGGAATGGCATAAAGCAGCCAACAGTAGGAACTGAGTCTGCTGCAGTAAAATCTGAAAATTAATAGCACCCTTGATTATTCCAGTCTTTATATTTTTGTAAAGAGAAAAACCACGTATGAACCTTCTTTTTCCCTTCCATTTTTAAAATGTGCCATTCTTTAAAGTATCTCCTCTGAGCAGAATTTGTACAATATGATTGTCATCCTTTTGCAGTTCTGCAGAGCAAGGTAAGATGGCTTAGCATAGCTTTTATCAGCAAGGATTCCCTGAGGCAGTTTCTGTAAGAAGGGTTAATGACAGATGTTTCCATTATATCCAACCTACCTCTTAATTTTGCCATTGCCTGATAATATCCCGGCTTTGTGTTTATTTGCATGGGCAAATGGAGTCACTCCATAACAAGTAACACACTGCCCTCATTGAAACAAAAGGTCAATTCATTTTAAACTGATGTTCACAATATTTTTTGTAGTTGCAGTTTAAAAAAAAAATCCTCTTTCATACAAAGCTACTATTTACAAAGAATTAAAAGCTCTGTTTTCTGAACCCCTGGACACTGTACATCTGTAGGCAGAAACAAGTACTACCAATAGAAATCAATACACCTCCTTGTAGGTAACCAACTAGAAAAATCACTTCTGTCTCCAGGATGTTCCTCTTATTTTTACACTAAATACAACCAGGCCACAGTCAATTTTCTTTGCTGAGGAATTAGTTGCAAACTCCAAAATGCTAGCAGCACTCTCTTGTTTACTGAGTGTTATTACTTTTGCCAAGAAAAAAAAAATCTGTAAATAGAGAATAGTTGTTGTCTTAGTTCGACTTTTTAGTGTTTAGGCTGCCCTTCCAAATGCTGTGGTTTAAAAGTGGTCAAAGTATGTTTTCACACTTGAAAAGAGTAAGCCATCTATCTTGAACTGTAAGCAGGTTGCTGTAATAAGCTCCTTTAAAAAAGGCCATTACATAGTTACGGACAAGGCTCTGTTCAAGCCCCTTTTTCTGGTGGGAGGATTGAATAAGGTAAAGACAAATTCAACTGAGCGTCTATGATTCTTGCGAGGAGATATCGCAAATATCTTTTGAAGTTATCTAGTCAAGACTAAGAAACATTGCATTAATCTGAGGATGCTATTTCACTTTATCCTAACATTTAAGGAGTTTAAAATAATCACTTGTGAGAAAATTACTCGTCTGTATACAACCTACTCTATGCAGATATTTCATCTTTATCATTATAGACTATAGTTTAATCTCTAAGACATTTAAATATTGAAATTCTGGCATTAAATTCCACCTAACTCTGAAAACAGCTCTTCTGTGTTTTGCTGATAGCAAATCCATATTCAAAACACTTCCACTACACCAAAACCTTTCATTATCTGAATAAGAAGCAGGCCAGATTGGTGGTTAGAAGAGTTATGCTTGTTAAATAGCTGCTTTTCTTCATTCAAGAGAAATAAAACCCACATTTGACACTTGGACATTGCAAACCATTGAAACAATTTAGAAAACTCTACTTGCCTTGCCCAAAGTTTGTGTTTTTTTAAATACATTTGCTAAAGAAAATTCTATTCTCACCAGGCAATCTCAATGCTACCTGAAAAATGAGGTGGACTCTGAGGAAGGAAAGATGCGTAACTGCCAAGAAAACCAGGAGCCAGAAGGGAGAGTTCTCTGTGGGTGCGTGTGCCTGTGTAGGAAAAAGCTCTTTGCACACTTCTGGATCTCCCGCTCCAATCTCCAAGTTGGATTGTCCTATAAAGCTCAGGAAAAGAGAATCACATCTCCACTGCTATTCCCTATGACTGGTCTTTCAAGACACAATCTACAATCAAAAGTATAAAAATCAAGTGAAATCAACAGAGATTTACAGAGTACATGGTTTATGCAAGGTGTTAGGCACTATGAAGGATAAAATGAAAAAAAGGTGACTTCCTTTCTTTATAAACTTACTGCTTTGTTAAATAATATTAACAGTTGATAAACTCAAACTATGAAAACATCAGATATATAAAAAAATGAAATTGGCCATGTTGAGCGGAAAAATGAAATTAGGAATTTTATTCAAGTGATGGTATGGGGTTTACAGTCCCAGTTCTGCACTCAGGGTAAATTAGCAAATGAAAGTCAGAACAACTGGCAATTTGAATGACAGTCTTACTGTTAATTAAAAACCACTATAGCAATAGCATCTATTGTTGCATCTACTCAAAGCAGTCAATGCATTTATGTTACTTAATCTTCACAATTACTCTAAGAAGTATACACAACTACTACCCCCACTTTATATGATGAAATTGAGACTTGAAAAGTTTACACAAGTCCTGAAGGTCACAGAGCTAGTGTTCACCCCTAGACATTCTGACTCTAAGCTTGTACTTTCGACCTTGTTAAGTCTCTTATAGGTACATAGATTTTGGGATCATATAGATGGGGTTATAGTCCACATTCTTTCATAGATTTCAATGTGAGTTTAAGCAATGTTCTTATATTTAAGATAGGAAATATAATGCTGCTTTGTTGACATGGATGGTTTGGGTTTGCCTGACATTTTCTTTCCGGTAAATAAATAAAAAAAATAAAAATAAAAATAAATAAAAAAAACCATACATTTTTTCTGTATTCTATGGAAAATAACTGATCCCCTCATCCTCAACAAGAGATAAGCCTATGACCATACCTTGACCTAAAAAACACTACATCTTCCCCACCAGAAAGATGGGTTTAAGTATGGACTCATATACAAATCAAACCAATAAGCAGCCTCTATGGGACTTCTAATAGAACTATAAAGAAAGGAGTCCTAGCTTTTTAATCTTAGGATATAAGGTTGAAGCTCCTTGGGCAGAGACCATACAGACAAAGCTTACCTAAAAATGAAGCCTACACAGAAAAAGACAAAGAAATGAGAGATTGGAAATGGCAACTGAGCCCTGGAGTGCTCCTGCTTAAAGGTAGGGAACTTTTGAAATGCTCATTTATTTGAACCAACATCACTCCCTCTCTTGTTATGTTCAGGAATATTTGAATTGGGTTTCTGTCCAAAAGAGTCCAAACTATTTAACCACCCCACTTTCCTTGTTATTTGTGCACCACTATCGTCATACCCAAACTTGAGATTTCTGATGAAAACTAGGAGTTAAAGAAGACAGACCACGGCTAAGTTTTCTTATACAAGTTACAGAGAACAGAAGGGCACATTTATATAAGGAGTTGTGCATATTCAGTATTAAGGAACGCAGAAAGGCAGCTTCTTTGCTTCCCAGCCAATGTTAGCATTCCCCATTGACTTTACTTTGTCTCCAGAGGAGCCAAAATGTCAAACCACAAATTATTGCCATGTATCCACTTTGTAGTCACAATGTTCAGTCATTTATCCAAATGATTATCCAGATAGAAATCACATTTTATTAAAAAAAAAAAAAAAATACACAGCCCCATTTCATTTTACTATTGCTTCAGTGTCAACTGTAACTTCTGTACAAAGCTCTAGCCACAAAGTTTGCAAAAAAGCTAAGCAATATGGTTCTGAAGACTTTCTTCCATGTCACTTAGAAGTCTGAGGGCAATAATTCGGTCCCCAGTAATAACTGAGTCACTTACAGTTTAAATGGTTGCCATATACCCATTGCATCAATTTGACAGAAAAGAAACTTTCTTCTTTAAAAAGGACTTATAATGTGAGAAGCAAGAATAGTTCCAAAGGAACTGTTGGGAGCCACTGCGTCAATCACTTGAACATTAAAACTCGGTTTGCTAGTCATTACTCTATAAAGTATTCTCTTGTTCTATGGAAAATGGTTTCCAATAATTGTTGTGTTCGAACGGGAGTTTTATTCTTTTTTTAATAGAGCAATTTGAGAGGGAGTAAAATGGGAAAGACGATATATTTAAGAAACAAACCAATATTAAAATAGTTGAATCAACTAATTGTCATCAAATGGTACCATCATATTCACACAGGAGTCCTACATGATAGGCCCCTAGACCCAAGAAGCAGTTTCATATCCTGACAGTGGAGCTGGCAAACTGATGTACATCAAGAAAAGGACAACAATCCAACCCACCTAATGGAAGACAATTCTCCTCTGACTTCAAAACTTTGTTCTTTCTCCCAGGTCTCACGAGTGCACCACTAATCAGTGTTGAGTAGAATCATGTCTGAAAAGATTTTCCCCTTTAGTTGACTTCTCTTTCTGTTTCCAACAAAGTTGATCTTTCACACTCTGCATTTGTGACTGGTGTCAAGAGAATTCAGGTATTCGTCAAAGACAGACTGTCTGTACTCCGGGTCAAACATTAGAAGCTCTCCATGTTTCTGTGTGGCAGACTGATGAAGAAATGCATTACAGTGTCTTAAATCCAAGCCAACTGAAGACTCACACCATTATTATAGACCAGAGCTTTGCAGCTATAGATTCTCTTTATGAAAAAGTGGTAGGCAGTAGAAAGGTGGGGCTTTCTCACAGTTTTCTAAAGACTGGGCCTCTGAAGACTTGAAGTTTGCCAGGGGGCCACCCACAGAAATCCTGCTGCTTATATGAAACATCTCACTAAGTTACAAGGAAATAAATGAACAAAGTATCTGGGCAAGCAATTTTTTCAAAGAAGTTCTGAGGCTTAGAAACCAACAGAGAATTATGAGATGGGATACTGCCAATCTTTTGTGAAGTAGCCCGAGGCAAGTAATTTTGTGTCTCATTTTCTTCACCTATAGATTGTTGTTATTAATATTATTACTACTACTTATTATAAAGACAATCTAATAACAATTCCCAGAGACAATGCTGTGAGAATTAATATGCGTACACTGATTCAAGAATAAAGGAAGAAAGGCACCATATTATACTATTACAAAGTGCTTTATCAACCAGCATATTGCATAATGTGTTATAATGTACCATGTGCCCATGGAAACATTAAATCATTCATAATTCTTAAGTACTGCCAGATGCGTAGCTATAACAAATTGTAACCCTTTCTGAAGAATTCACCCACATACTCGCTTCTCTAACCAGTATTTCCACTGGAACTGTCAGAGTTGAGAAATCAGAGAAAACAATCTTATTCACATCGCTGTGGTAATTACATATACTTTGCTTTATATTTGGGTAGGGAATATCTCAATCATAATTTTATATCCAGTCCTATAATGAGTATTCAGTAAATGTTTACTGAATGAGTGAGCAAATGAAATTAATAAATGAAGACGTAACAGTAAGATGGAGAGAATCAAAGAAAAGACCTTAATAATACCTGGACTAAGAAGAGTCTCTAATGTAAGAAGCATTTAGAGCAGAGGTGGTCAAAGATTGGCTCCTTCTCAGCAAGTCTATATGTTATTTCCTAGTATTAGTTCATGTGTCACTTGTCATAACTTTCTGGAACACACAAGTAATCTTTATTACAAGAGATCTTTGCCATTCTCAACAGAAGCATCTGGCTTTACTTAAGAATGCCGAATGATTTCATTTTTCAATGGTTGGGAAGATGGTATATTACAACCTTTACAGAGATTAAAGAATCTCTGACTATTATAATAAACAATTGGTAGGTGAAGAAATACTCTAAATTTCCAACTACATCATAATGCACACATATGCAATGCAATGAAAAAAATTTGACTTGCAATTGGAGACTCCGGGCTACTTCACAGTTTTCTCTGAGCCTCTTTTTTCATCTGTAATAACAACTATGTGTAATAACGAAATTCATCCAGGTCGAATGAGGCAATTTAGTATGTCAAATAATGTACACAAAAGTAATAAGCAAGTATAAAATATTACACTCTAGCATGACAACTAGATATAAAATGGCAGAGAAATCTAGGACGTAAATAAATTGTATAATGCTTAACCTCAAGGTTCATAACTTACTCATCTCTGTAGTTCCTGTATCAAGCATATGGCCAAAAAAAAAAAAAAATTTAAAAATCAAATGAACCACCAATATCAGTTGTTGAATAGGAAGCATCAAGGGACCAATAAGACTGCTGCATTTAATTCTCAGAGTGGAACTTTCAGATCCCCCCCTTTCGGTAAATTCTCCAATGGTATGTTCTTCCCAGTGTGGTCTTTCCACAGTCAGCATTAGATTTTCGCTACTTGCTTGTTAAGAATTCAGGCTCCCAAAATTTATACAAGGACAATGTAATGCAATCTATCAAGCATCTGAGATGACACTACATACACTAGCACTGGAGGTTTTAAATTTGTTTTTGGACATCCAGTAACCAAGGCACAAAATCAGTCCCATCAGAGAGTGTATGTTCTCTTAACTCATATTTTATATATCCAGCTTGCTACAGTTTACAAAGTGTTTTCAAATACAAGGAATATAACATTAAAAACAAGAAGAAATGATTAAGACATTTGTAGTGTGACAGAAATCTAAGACAATATAATATTAAAAGTAAAGTTGCATTCATAATAAATTTAAATGTTTCAGTTAAAAAAAAGACATTTAATTACATGTCATCTACCTCTCCCCTGAGACTGCTTTATATTGTGCTGGAACCTTACTTTGTTCCCTACTGTACTCTGGGCTAGAAAGTACTCAATAAATATTTTTTTGAACAATGAATGTGTACATAAGTGAATATGCATGTCTCAGAGGAGCTGTTGACTCAATATCTGCCAGCTAATACTTGAGGATGGCTTGATATTAGTTTGTAGCCTAGGTTCTTGTTACTGGAAGAAAATAAGGACACAGGGCACGAACACAGATATCAGTTACAGAGACTATATCTATCTATCTATCTATCTATATGCAATATTAAACAGGGTGAAAATGCTAACTGGAAAGTAATTATTCTCAATTTCTGCATGCTTTTATTTCAAAACTATACCCTGTTGCATAGAAAAGAAAAAAGCCTTTCTAGTGAAGAATGATAATGATACTTTGCTCAGTATTGAATGGCAAAAGGGAGGTTGAACGGTCGCCAGATTCCTCTGTAATTATTATTAAAAGAATTACTATGGGCTAGCAGAAACATTCAGTTCAAGGGCCTGACTTTAACTACCTGCTATTCTGGGGCCCCCAGTCTTATTTAGTGACTATGCCTGCTACCCTGTAAAGATGAGGGTTGTAGGTATCAGACAAGAGTATGGAAAGAAGACAAGAGAATCATCAGTATGCCATTTGGTGGTGATGTTCTTTCTAAGCAAGAGAAGTGCAATTTCCATAGGAATGCCATTTAGCTAAATCATTTCAGGGGTACATGGAGATGGCTTTGAGAATATATAAGCAAATAAGATAAAGGTTGAGGTACATATACCTTTAACATGAACAGTCAATAAATAGGTCCAAAGCTAAATTCCAGGATGTTGAGTTACCATTTCCCTGCCCTGACCACCATCAATCAACCTACCTGCCTCTTTGATTCACACCTTGGCCCTTGGTATCCAGAAGGCCTTAATCTGTACCTTAGCTGCTTCTCTTTGCGAATGACACAAAGGCTCAGCATCTATAATTACAAAACCACCTGAATCCTGAATTAATTCAAAGTAGAGTGAAGATATAATCAACTTCAGTATCAAGGAGCTTTGTTCTTGAGAAGGAACCATGTTAATCACCCCACGTGTTCATTTACTCTTTAATTCAAAAAAACCTTTTAATGCCTCAAGGAACTTACAGTCTAATGATGCATCTCAACAATTGTGCATAAATGAATACATATAGAATGAATAAATGCATTCATGATTAAAATGGTTAAGATTCCACGATGCATCGGATAAATTTTCAAAGATATAAATCCTTCCCCTGATTACCAATGGATATGGATAACTGATAAATCATAGTCTTTTAAAATTTGCTCTTGACGCTGAACTAATAATTGTTAACACCAGAAACACAATCTGATCCATGTAGCTATTTTTTAAGACTTAACTTTCATGAACTTTCGGAATACAGGAAGTAAAAAGATAGGAAGTAGTAAGGTAAATTTTCTAAAATAGCTGCAGATAAAGACAGTGACAAAATGAAATTGAGTACATAGTAGGTTCACAATAAGTGTTTGTTGACAGAACAAACTCTTGGAAAGTTTTTTTTCAGAAGTAGATAAATACACTCAGAAAAAGAACAAAAAAGTGTGAAAACTAGAAATTATCTTGCTTATATATACACAGACCAAGAATAAAATCAGAGGGTAAATAGCTAGAGACACATTTTTGCTTGTCAGAAGCATAGAGTCTACATGGTCACCTTCTGCAGAAATTAGTGAACACATTATACTGAAACAAAACCACTTCTGGTATAAAATGTACCAGTGGTTAAAAGTTCACAGTCACTCTTAAAAATGTTTTAGAGATACAAAAAGGAAAGTATTACTCCTATTTGCAACTAAGCAAGGGGGAAAAGGTGAAGAGTCAGTAATTATCCAAACTGGCACAGAGTTGAACCAGCAACTAGAAGGACACAGGTGGTCAGAGGTTCCATTTAAACTTTCACCTAAAAGTTACCATCTCTCTGAGTAAATTAATTCTACCAGTAGTTTAATTCTGATTCAGAAGGAAACGAGTCACTTTCTGAGTCATAAAATCACCCTAGTTTTCCTTTCGGTCCTCTGTTCCAAGCCTACAAAATCCCAACCCATTTTAATTTGTCTAAAGGTGGCCCGGCCAGCACCAGAATTTAAGGCTTCCATAAATGAACTCTGATTGACATGAAAGATGACTCACACGCAGAAAAACTTGTATTGCTGCCATTTGGTCAGTTCAGCATTTGTTTTTTAAATGAACGCCAGTTGAGGCTGAGCAGAAGCCAGGGTGTGTTTTTATTTTATGTCTCAAATAAAAATAAAGAGCTGGGTATGAATAATCAAAGTGGCAGGCACCTCCCTGAATACTTCTAAATCTTCCAACAGCAGTCCCGAGGCTCAGCAAAATGTAATATAGTCAAAACAGCCATGAACCATTAGTCCCAAGGATTTGCCCCAGAAAAATAAAGTAATTGCCATACAGATTCCCTTATAGTCCCAAACTCCAGTGACTTTTCACCATACATTAAGTTAAAATATCCTCTTTGGAGAGTGACAGTTCTAGAAAGAGTATTCCTAGAAATCAGAAGGATATAGGATAGGAGAATGATAGTTATTTAGTGTAACTCTTAAAACAAGCAGTACTTCTTCCAATTTGCCATATATCTTTTATCATTCTTTATTAAACAGTAGGAGACAAATGGTCTGCTCATTTGCTATTCTGAGGTTGATCATCAGTTTTATGGATTACATATATATTCTTCACTTTCTTCTCTTCAAGTTGTATTTTCTTTGGATAGTTCACAATACTTAAACAATCAGTAGATAGCATTGGCAGGGAGTGGTATTTGAAAAGCAAGAAAGTGAAATTGGAAGTGCAAATAATCAATTCTTAGAGAAACCAATGATGGTAAGCAGAAAATGGGACCTCTGTAAAATTTATGAATTTTACTCAACAATGTGTCCTAGGAAATGAAATTAGGAATGAGAGGCAAGCATACAACAGGATACTGGGAAATACTGATGACATTGTTCCAAGACTTTAGGAAACTGAGTCAAAAGAAATCTGAAATTCTTGATTCTAATAGAGAGTAATGATCAATGTAAAATATTTTAGGAAAAAAAATACCCAAATATTACTTCCATCATGATTTTGGAGATCTGCGAGTCACTATTCCTAAAGCACATCATTATGATAAATAAAAATGTTTCAGAAAATTTGTAATAGAAAAGAGCTCTCACTTGCAATATAGTCTAAGTCAAGTTAACTGAACACTGAGCAGCTGCAGAATGGAAGCAATTTAATTTTTTGTTTTTGTTTTCTTTATTAAAGGGCTAGTGCAGGCAGGAATGAAAGTGAATATTGACAGGCAGGCAGGCAGGCAGGCAGGCAGGCAGGCAGGCAGGCAAACAGAGGAGGAAGAAGCAGTTTATATATTTCATTAGATGATCCATCTTGATTGTTCACCTGGCCCCAGGACACAAACCAGGATCCTTGGGATGGATGGATGTGGTCTGTGTCAGTCAAAGGGATCTGTCCAAACCACTACTCCACCAGGAAAATATCTGAGTATATTTCAAGAAAGGCCAAAGCCTTCATGAGCCTATTTCCTCCAGCTGCATTTTGGACTGAGATAGGTATTATTACCTCCATTATAGACTCAAGGCACAAAGATGCAGAAGGGTTGGTCATTGGGCCCTGGGAATGTCCTAACAGGTCTAATGAAGCACACCTCATCCACTCACCCGGAGTTGGAGACTTAAGAACAGAAAACTACCTTAATATAGTTCCAGCACTAGAAACTTAGTAAGACTATTTTTTGTTAAAAATTGAACTCACTGATTCAGAAAGATCTCTGGGACCAGACTGCAACCCAAATCAGAAAATAATGGTTAGCATTGTAAAATATCATTCCAGACTTTGGGTCTTCAAAACACTAGGCAAAGTCTTCCTGAAGGAGAGAATCAATTGCAGAAATTTTTGTTAGCACTTCAAGTGATAATGATTTGTGAAGTGTTTTGAATTTTATTGTTTAAATCCCAGCATGGAAACCAAAGTCAAGCTTTCTATTTGGAAGGTCTGCTTTAGAAATAGATGGCCTTGATTCCTCTGCCCCTCAAGTTCATGGCTTCACACACACCATGGGAAAGTGTCATCAACACCCTGGATTTGCCAGTAAATGCCAATACAGCTTTTCTCTCTGTGAATATCAAAGTTTAATAATTGCATAGCCACCTTGTGATTAAAGCACAGTTTTATGTAATTTTAGAACTACAGCATTATAAAAGTTATTGTGAGCAGAACAGACTTTGGCATGACAAGTGGAGATCCAATCTGGAAAAGAATCCCCTGAACTGAGAGAGCAGAGATTACACGCTGGCAGATCCGCATATCTGTACAAGGAAAACCCCCTAGTTTGGGACCACAGTGGGATCCCATCCATCACATTCCATGTGTGCTCAGAGAACTAAAACTCTTGAAGCATTTTTGGCAGCAGGGAGAATTTTTAGCATCCTAATGCTTTTACAAGGCTGATTTTTCTTTTCTCCCCAATGTGCTTCAAGATTTCATAACATGAGAAACGTAGGAGCAAAAGTTAAAATGCTTTAATGGTCCCCATGGGCTATTTAAATAAACACTGTGATTGCAATTTAGACAATCTGGAGTCCATTCAATATTAAATCCCCACCCCAAGCTACAGCTACTACACAAATAGGGAATTCACGGTATACTCCACATGGCCATTTACCACGGCAGTGACTGCCTCTTGACAATCAGGGGGAGGAGCCATCCAGGCCTAACATTACACCAGTTAAATCTGTCAACAACTGGAGAGAAAGCTCCGCTGGGCAAACACACTGATTCCTCTCACACAGCCTGTCTTTGTCCTGACTTCGCTACAAGTCCACTGATCTCTTACTATCTTCGGCAGCACAGGCAGAAACTTCTTCCGCAACCAACTGTAACAAAAGATGCCTTTCTTTATTTTCACACACTATATGTATATATTTATGCTGTCCTTCCTGCTCCCTCCCCCGCCATGTCCACCCCTTCCTACAGACCCAATCCTAAATAAAGCTATGATTGGAACAAATCAGAAGCTATTCCTTGCCTCAGATAAATACACAAGAAAGAGGCAATAAACTCATCAGATCCTTTTGATCAGTCCCTCATAAAAAGAATTACTTCACAATGTAAGGTTTTTGTCTGCGCCAGGGAAAAAGTAGATTCATGACAATAAATCACCTAAAATATGGTGTGCCAAATTGAAACAATTGGCTGATGAAATACACAGAACCACAGAACGGCCTCCAGTGGCCGTTCTCCATGGAGGTTCATGCCATCGTGGTGCCCTTTTCATTAAATATTGAATGAGAGAAATATTTTCTCTCTGGCATTAGAAAAAATATTTTTAAGATATTTTTCTCATTACAAAATATAGTATTTGTGTTTAGGGAAGAAGACAAATATTTTAAGGTATAATTTACATTCAACAAAACCAAACCAAAATTCTTAACAGCTCAAAGAATTTCTACGTAGGTAGTCATCTATGTCATCACACTCCAATGAAAATATAGCATATTTCTGTCATCCCAAATGGTTTATTCATGTACCTTCCCAGTCATGCTCCTTCAGAGGTAATCTCCAAAGATTAATTTTGCCTCCAATAGAATTAGATTAATTTTGCCTAATCACCATAGGTTAGCTTTGCCTGAAGCTAAAGAATTAGATCCTCATATGCCAAGCATTATTTTCAAATGTTCTGTACATTATCTCATTTTAAGCACACTTAATTCTGAATACAAGAGGAGGCGGACATTTCTGTCCTAGATTTCCAAGAGAAGTATAAGTAACCTGCCCAGTATAACACTCTACCTGAAATTCTGAATCTAATATACTCAAGTAATTAGTTGTGCTACATTTGCATTGAATTTACCACTCAATATGACTCCCAATGAGTGGCTTTAAAATTAGGTGCATCACAGAATAACAGTGTTACTAACAATATTAATCCTAGTCTTATCTGGAAAGTACAGGGCTGAATACTTGACTGCATTGCTTTATTTAATCCTCACATCACCCATGAGGGCAGCTGCTACTCTGTTTTACAGATGGTCTAATAAAGTAAATATATATGTCCACATTTAAGCAATAAGTGGACTCAAAGTTTGTATTTTCTGACTCATTGTGCTTAGTTCACAACTACTCAAAAAATACATGTTGAATCACTGAAATAAAAATGCTTGAGGAAGCATGCCCTGGGGGCTAGCGGTTTGGTACACCAGGTTTGGTGGGCCCTGGTTCAAGACCCAGGGCCTAGGGAAACAACCAGGATAAACAACTAAATAAAATAAAGTACTTATTTCTCTTCTCTCATCTTGTCCGCCTGCCTGCCTCTGCTCTCATCTTCATTCCTACCTGAACCTTTCCTTAAAAAAGGAAAAAAAATGCTTGAGGACGAATAGACGACATCTGGAAAATGATAACAGCGTTCATCACATCCATAATAATATCTACAGATAAAAATGACATAAATTAAATGCTAGATGTACTCTAAGATATTACTTTATCTATCCCCTCATTTTGGAGATGATTAAACTCTAAAAAGAATTCCAGGGCACATAATCAGATGATGTTGGAACTTGGACTGGAATGTAGGTTTCCTGATGCCCATTCAAGTGTGAGCTATCTTCTATATACTTCAGGCTCCAAAATACCCATGGATTCTAAATAAGTTTGTGAAGTTTGATAGGTATATCAACATTTCAAGTAGCAGTGACAACTATTTTGTAATGTGTTAAGAGAAAGGAAGGAGAAGAAACATAGAGCAAAGTTACTTTCCTTAAGATGCTTAGATATTTCATTGTCGAAATAAGAATTAGCTTTACGGAGAGTGACTATTATTCAAATGTGTGCCCCTGAACAGAAAAAAAAATGATTGCCAAATAAAAAAACTGTATGATAAGTATATCATTAAATATAACTCACAATTTATGCAACAGATAATACCTACAGTCAAAGTCAATAAGGGATGAGATCAGTGTTGGCAGAAAACACTGAAACAAGAGACAGGTATAGAAGTCAAGACAGGCTCACTAATTTGAAAAAAGAAATCATCCAATACTTAGCCCTCACTTTATCCTGTAGGAAGTGAAGGCAAGAAGATGGGAGTCTACCCATGACCAAAGGCTCCTTGGCAGCAGCAGTGTGCCCAAAGTTCAAGTCCGGGATTCTGCGCATTGGTACTTTTTGACCAGCTTCTCCATGAGACACTGAAGGAGAAAACCTCCTCCTTACCCAAGACAGTAAAATAAAGTAAAACAGTGTAATTACGGCTCACCTGCCTTAAAAGATACCTATTATATAACATTTCTCAATATAAGGATGTTTCCTTCTATTTTTAATGTCTTGTCAAACTCTGGACTCTGGTGCTTACACCACATTACTTTATTAAAAACTATTTTAAAAACAACTATAGGTAAGTTATAGAAGTTGTTGGGGTACAACACATGTCTTCCAACCCATTCACTATCTTAAAAAGTATAAATCAAAAGAGATTCAACATGGAAAAAGATTATTTTTTTAAAGGGACGGTACAGGCAGGAATGAAGGCAAACAGAGTCAGGCAGGCAGGCAAGAAGAGAGAGAGTGAAGCAGCACTATATTTAGTTAGTTGTTGATCTTGGTTGTGCACTTTGGTACCCCAGGATGCACACCTGGGTCCTTGGGCTTCTATGTGGACTGTGCCTATGAAGATGCAGACTTAACTGCCTGAGCCACTAGGGCATGCCAAAACATTCTTTAAAAAGATGTTTCTCTCCTTAAACCTATATAATGTTATGATGCAATGGTCCATCAATAAAATTAAAGTAAAATATTTTTTCTGACACCTTTTCCTCTCCATTTAAAATTGTTAATGTTACACAAATGATTTCTTCTTATGAACCCATGAGGAATGCATAAGCCTTCCAGCTGTTGTTCATCAAGAATTGTAATATTTATTCTGGAAGAAGCAAACAACAGATGCATTTGGAGAATGTGAGTTCACCTGACTCCTATAACATATGAGCTCAAATTCAATTTGCTAGTCAGTAAACATCTTGCAAAAGAACCATTTCCATCCCATCCCATGCCATGCCCCCCAAAATAAAATCAAACCATCAGGTTCTAAAGTTCAAGTTTTAGACTCTAAGTAAGCTTGATTTGAAGAATTTATCTTTCATATCCTTTCCATTTATGTTAGAATTAAGGAGTAACCACTGGGGATACTTCTCAGGGAACATGTTTTCTTTTCCTCTTCATTTCAACACCTTATCATGATACTTCTGTTAAAAAAAAAAAAAAAAAGACCTCTTCATGTTCTTAAATGATAACTTACAGTTGCTTTAAAGATGACGCAAAATGTATTCTCAGCTCTCTTCCCTGATTTACAATCATTTTCAATAAAACTGCCAACCAGGCAAGAGAACTCATGAAAATACTTCAGGTCCCTGAAGGACCATATATCACTTTCAAATGAACCTCTGTATTGAAAAATAGAATTTTTCAATAGTGATTCAAATTTAGACCTTTACCAAGGAAGTGCTCCAACTGCATACCTCTGATATATTCTAAAAGAAATAATAATATAAAGGGGTTTAAACACTAGTACAAAGTCATGCAGAAAGAATTTGCAGTAACTTATTTATATATTGTTACTTTACTCTTGCTCCTCCTATCTTTGACTAGCCTGATAGGTAATATCTAAGAATAACTTGGTATAGAGAAAAAGTGAAACTTCTATCAGATGTGTTCCTAATAAATTTCTGATAAAATCTTAGGGGTCTAATACAATATATTTTTTATAATCTATATTACTTTATTGCCTTTAGCTTGAAAAATTAAGAGATATCTTCTTAAAAGACCTGAGATTTAAAATAAATTATGTTCAATGAAATGGAATGCTCTTTGATACAACTATACTGAATATCAGCTAATGCGCAAAGTATGTTTATCTTTGTTTCTATCCAAGTTCAGTGTACATAAAGAGTAAACTCACTGGAAACTTACTGCTTCCATTTTTCTCAAAGCCATTTTTTAACTTCTAACTTACAGAAAATTCTAAATAGAAATATGGATGGGTTCAATCTATCAAGTCACATATAAGAATCAAATGTATTTCCTATCTATAATTTTTAAATCCTACATTTCCACTAGTCCACAAATGATATCAAACTCAACAGATCCAATCACACCTGTATATTAAGATTCTTGCTCTACAAAAAGATACTGAATGATCTCACAATCTTAAATCCAGAAGAAATAAAGCTACCACCTGTACCTGGAGAGCTACCAGGAATGATTATAAAAACGAACTACATTAAATATAGTTAAACATTGCTGTACATTTTAGTATCTACTTGATTAATGACAAGAGTAGTGACAGACAGTTGCAATATGGAATCGAATGTTTATACCCAAACAGTACATCAGTCATTTAGCCCAAATTTACCTTCCTCCCACACAAACCTGGTGTTGGGCTCAATGTTTATTTCTGTAAATTACCCAAAAAAGCTCAATATTCAATTTAAGAAGTTTTAGGATTTTTTTCACATGCTGAAACTTGTACTTGGGAAAGAAAATTCCAAAGTTTTTTAAAGCTTTTGAATTTGCTTTCATAATGTGTCTGAAGCCTTTTCACACTTCTCTTAAACATCCTGCTCCTTGCTCAGAAAACAGAACTGTAACTATCGCATCACTTGGGAAGTTTGGTCTCTGTTTGGATTGCTTTGTGTTTTTATGCAGCAAACATAAATTTTCTACCTTCCTGCTCATAAGCCATTCACTTCATTAACAGTACTTGGTATTTAGACACAGGTCCAGGAGGTTTCCTAATTTTATACCATGTTGAGTCTTCAAGGACATATCAAAAATGTATTTGTTAAACTTTTCTTTCAAGAGACAGAGTGTCAGTTAAAAATCTTACCCTTTCACATCACAGGGCTATGATTTGAGTCAATAGTATTGTAGAAAGAATTCGTTTACAAACTAATATTTAGTTTGAAAATGGGTTCATGTAGAATCCATAAAGATATAAAGGGAATAGAGCCATCATCCTCTGCTGCTCACCTGAACTTGAGAGCAATTTTTAAAATTATTTTAATTAAGGAAAGCAGGCATCAGAAGACAAGGCTAAGTCACAATTCAAAAAGAAATGAAGAGAAAACAAAACAAAAACAAAACCATGGTTGAAATAAGCCAAGCCAAAGTTTGAATGTTCCTCAGCTGAAATCAAACCAAAAGTAACCACAGGATCCCATGGCTTGAGTATTGTTGGTTTGTTTGAATTTTGCTAAACTGTTTTAATTCACAACCATTTTCAAAGGAGTCAAAGTAAAATTATACTAATGTGCAATGTGATATAAAGAAAACATTCAGAAATACAAATGTCTGCACACAAAAGCAGGGCATTGCTTGCCTGTGAGTGTGTGTGCAAAGTTAAATTGGCAATTGGAAATGGAGAAACAGAGATACAGGATAGTTAGAAGTAGAGTAAAAGTGAGGAAAATGGGGAGGAAGACTGCTGGAGATGGAAAATGAAAATGGATATAACCCTGTCCTCATGGGTTTAATTCAATCCAGCTTGTAGAGCGGGGGACTGTTTGGTGTTTGGGTTTTCTCCCCCACCACCCCCTTCCTCCTATATCCCTTTTCCAACATGTGTGGCATCTAGCATCTGGGTTTAGGTGGCTTATTATTATCTTTCTAAACATATAGTCTGATATTCCTTTAATTAAGATGGTGACCATCCCCCAAAGCAACCTTTCTGGTGAAGGACCTTGTGAAGCCACAAAACCCAGGCATGGGTTCTTGAACCTGCAGGCAGTTTGGTTAATTTGAGTATTAAAGACTTGGCAAGTTCCCTAGCTCTCATTTTCTTATTCTCTATTATCTTTCTACTTAATAATTTCAGAAACCTTAATCAGACTCTAACCAAAACTCCACACGGTGCTTGGGAGAGAATGAGAATACCATCTGTTTTCATTCTTATATGAGTTCTTTCCAGATGTAGACTCCAGCATTCTGGTTGCTCACTTCATAATGATCCTGACATAATAGGTGATGTAAAGAAACGCTCCTCTGCCACTTGCTTCTTGGAGGCATGGAGAATAGTTTCAATTTGAAAAAGTCTAGGGTATTTTCATAGTCACCTTGATCACATGTGGATTCTATATGTTAAAAGAAGTAACCACAAAACCAAGTATGATCCAAAGCTATTTTCTGCATTTCTGTAATGGTTGGTAAAAATTCAAGCTCTTTTTAAGGTGTTTACTTGGCATGAGAATTCTAATTCTTTTCAAGTTGAGAGGACAATTTAAAAAACAAAATATTTAAACCATCCCTAACCGACTTCCTGAGAACCTTTTTTGTACAATGTTTTTCAAATGGGCAGCTCTCCTTTACTACATTCTTTCAGAAAGAGACCACAGCATCATTATTCAAGTATAATGAATAAAGAAAGTGATACAGTTTCCTTCTAGTCACAGTGACATGGTGAGATTTGAGAGCAAAGGTCAAATGCTTTAAAGCTCTTAGGCACAGGAAACATTAGCCAGTGATATGGAAAAATACACTCCAAATAATTCATTTTTGCAGATTTTAACAATCAATATGGAGCACCATATGATAGCTATGGCTCCAACAATCTGTATCAATCATGAAGATTGGCAGTGGCAAACGACGCAGACCAATTTTTGTCGTGCTACCACACACCACAGTCGACATTACAGACTCTGTGTAACCAAGACTGACTCTGGTGCTTCCCGACATACCACACAGCCCCTTCCAAGATCTGCTTCCAACACATTCAAGGGTTTTTCTGAACCAAACCTGACTGAAAACCTTTGGAGACAGGCACGCAAGTCTTACGACACTCCAGGTTTTCCTTCCAAAGGCTGCATCTTTAATACATTATATCGGGCTTTTCCCATCACACATTTAATGTGTGAATTTCTAAACTCTTCCCCTTCACTTATCTAAATTGAACTTTGGCAGCCAACAGTTAACGGGTGGAGAGTTGCTTTAAAACCATCAAACCCTTTCTAGATCTGAGCGCAAGAACCATCCATGCCAACATAAAAAATTTCAGTCTTCATCATACACAAAATCAATATGTATGCTTCTCTCTGGAAAGAAAGCCACCTTGAAAATAATTAATAAAACATCAAAGCTGCACACCACTTCAAAAATCCACATAAGACTGAAATATTTGAGGCAATTAACAGAAATTACTAATTTATAGAAGGTGGTGCTTCTCTCTGAATGGTATTTTCATATGTATATGAAACCTGAAATCTCAGTTTGGGCTTCAAAATGGCAATTTGCAACTTTCACATAGCCATTATGAATGTTACATTAAATACATGAGCTTTGAGAACGTTAAGAATGATTTGGAAATAATTAAATAGCAAAAAATTATAGAGAATTGGAGCCTACATTTTCGAGGAGCCATGATGCATATGTGGGTATTATTAGAATTTGGCATAAACTTTATATTTACGGTATGTACATAGGTAAAAAGACCTCCCAAAACACATGACAACGAAATATACTGAACCTATCTGTTGCATTTTACTGTCCTACATCTTATACAGAGTTAAAGTTCTATTAAATAAATATTCTGTGCTTGGTAGTGGATATTTTAAAAATTAAGTTATAATAGGTGACTAGGAAGCATAGGAAGCACATTGGTATAGAAGACAGAGGGATGTGTTTGTGTGTGGAGAGAGAGGAAAGGGACGAGAGGGGGAGAGAGAGAGAGAAAGAAAATATGAATGAATGAATGAATGAATGAATGACAATCTAGGAGGTGTGAATGAAAAAGCTTGGTAAAGAAATTTTTTTGTTTTGTTTTTGAAGATGAGTCATGGATTTGAGACTGTGAATGGAAAGGTTCACCTCCTGAACCAGGGTAAAGCAAGTTTATGACAGAGAAGACGGGAAACTATATTGGGACAAAATAAGTAAGGATCTTATTTACCTGGCTTAGGTGTTTAAGCTTTACTTTATCCCACAGACATTTGGAAGTCACTAGCAATTTTTCAATCAGGATGCGAATATACTCAGATTTTAATTTTTAAAAGATAACTGGTATCATCAAAGAGATAAATGGATCTGTAATAAGAGACAGGAGGTGTAATAAGAGACAGAGTCTGGTAAGGAGAATTATGTGATACATGGTGATAGATGTGAGACCCTCCATTTCCTTGACAATGAAGACCTGACAAGCTTTACTTTCAGTGTAGAAGTTTTCAATAGAAAATTTGTTACTATGACTGAGTGCCTTTGCAACACTGTCTTGAGAGCATCAACTGACCCACTTCTCTATCAGCTACTAAATTTTTACTCCTGATGGCACAGCACAGCTCTAAATTGCTACTCCCTGTCCCCTCAGTTTTGCTTTACTGACACCAGCCAAAATGATAAAAATAAAATGTGTTTGAAATTAGAAACAAAGTAGAAATGCTATCATCATGAAATTTAAGACTAGGAAGCTGCTTTTTTCAGTCATTATTTTCATTTTAAAGATGAAGAAACTATGACCCAGTATGACTGACTTGCCTAAAATAAAATCAACTGCAGAAAGGGCTTTTCTATCAAGATGCAAGGAACCCTATATCTGTTAACCCATACATCTGAGGTTATTTTATACATTATAACCAGATTGCTAATGAAATTTTGGAAAAGTTATTTTCCAAGGACCTACAAACTATGACATAAGAATAATAAATATTGTGGACATGTTTCCTAAATTAAAGATGCTACTTTCATTTCTGTATTTCAGTAAATGAGAGGGACAATCATTTAGTATTTATTCACAAAGTTACATTAATAATATCCTACTACCACAATAGCACTGCAACATAGATGCTTAACCTGAAACTACTGATTCAAGCAACTATTTCCTCAGGTCCAACATATAAATTAAGGCAAGAGATCAGTTCACTGGTAAATCTTACTGATGATTAAAAAGGTTGAAGTGATTTAGATGCGTATTTATGATAATTGTTTAGATTTAGCTGTAAAATTAAACAAATCACCTCTTTTTAAGATATCTACTTTAAGTATCTTTTTCTAGTTATAACCTATATCTGGCTTCCGTTTTGATAAATGATTCAGTAACTATCATATATTCATATCTAAGTCTACAAATTAGTTTTAAAATAACATAATTATCCTGCCACAGAACTATAAGAGACTGGTAGTCAGAATTTTTGTATTATACACATTTATACTGCTCTAGTGATTCAGAGAACAAGCAAGGTAAGGCTCAAAGAGCAAACCTTCAAACAATGTTGTTTTTTAAAATTGTTTGGGACAGGGTGAACTACTGTACTCACTATTACTCTAAAAATTGTTAGCAAAATTTTGATCAAATTAGTTGGAGGTACAAATTCATGTATGTATAATTATCTTCCAAAATTATCTTTCAAAAGTCATGCTAATAACTACGGAATGATATCAAACCATAGAGTTAATTGAGGAAAATATTTAATATGGGTTAATATCAGTATGATTACAATATGAAGATATGGGAGCTGAATAAATGAATATTGAATGTCTAAACCAAATTTTACATAAACTAAATACAACAATGTTATTTCCTACAGTATTTTAAACTTCTTCCATATTGCTAGAAAGTAACATAATACTGCTTAAAAATCAAAATAGAATTTGCCTTAATTGACTTTAGTTTATGTATGCAGTTGAACAGGCACATATCATTTTTTACATACTTGAGACTGTTCTTAATACTGGTTTCCATTGTGTCTGTATACTTCACCTGGGACTATGAACTGGGTGTTGAAACTTTCAATGTTTGAAAATCTGCTTCTTTGCCCTTTGAACTGTAAGTCACTTTTGTTTCAAAATATTGTTTGCTGCATTCTGATTGATCTGTGTGTTTTCACATCTTCCCCAGGATTCCATAGCAATGCCACATTGCTTAAACCATGTAGAGCATGCACAAATATTTGATAAGCAAAGCTGGTTTGTTTTTGTTTTCTAAGTTTTTGCAGGGGAAGAAATGGCATTGTATCTAGTGTATAATATTAATGCATCTTATTGTAATGATTAAATAGAATGCCAAAGAAGTAAAAAAATAAATTTTAAGGACAATTTTATGTACTGTCAATATATAAATTAAGATTACAACATAGTTTCTGTAATCATTAGCAGTAATAAGCTTATTAACTTGTTAGTTTAATACATATGGCACTCAAGTAAAACCCATGATAGAATCAAAGTGATATCACAAAATGATCGTTTTCTCTCTTTACCCTAAGCTGAGCAAGGAACCTTTCCAAACAGTGTGAACTCATTGGCTTCCCCATAACTCTACAAAGCTCATGCTGCCATATAACTGGGAATTGGAGAGGTGAGGTCATTTCATCACTCCTTGCAAAAAAAATGCAAAACGTCTGCTAAATTCTGACTTCATTTGATTTACTCTCCAAGACTGTTTTTTATTAAATATGTTTGACTGCTATCTCTAATTAAATGTAGAATTAATTTTGGCAAACTAACCACAGATGCAGTTTATGTTCAATTTTATCAGACAGATTTATTTATAAGCTGTCAACTTCTTGAAAGACTTCATTTTGGAGCAGTTTTAAATTGCTAACAGTAGCTGTAAATGGAGCTACTGTTCTCTGGAACACTAAAGGAAAAGTATGCTATAAATGTCCATTCCATCTGTGAGGAATCATAAAACAATCACATTCCTTTATTTTTTTTTCCTCCTTAGGACCTTTATTAAATTAGTTCAACTCAATTAAAAATAACTTCAAAAACATTTCAGAGCCTTTTGTTTCATGGAATACTTGGAACTCTCTGCACGGAACGTCACCCTTTTAACTAATCCCTTTTAGTAAATGGAGGAGAATAGTGGTATTGTGACTTCAGACAGTGCTTTCAAGGGTCTCTACTGTACCGAATTGAGGTCACTGCAAGACAATGCTC
This sequence comes from Solenodon paradoxus, assembly GCA_004363575.1. NCBI lineage: Eukaryota > Metazoa > Chordata > Mammalia > Eulipotyphla > Solenodontidae > Solenodon > Solenodon paradoxus. The sequence continues at coordinate 574,787 of RJWH01000741.1, read as the reverse complement.
AACACCCAATAGCCATTCAAACATTCTTCACAACTCTATCAAACGTGTCTTTCTTTCTCTCACCCGCTTTCTCTCATGGCAAACTCAGAGGACAATGGGAAAAGCCTCCTGCACCATTTATGGTCACCATATTTGCACATGACAAAGTCTATTCTTCCTGGTTTGCCAACTCCCTGTAAAAAGAATGAACCCTGGGATAGATTTTCCCACCATTACTGTTATTCAAACTTATTTTGTATTTAATTTTTTTTTTGGTTATTGTTGTTAGAGGGCTGGTACATGGCATTTGAGAAATGGATTTGCTATTTTTGTGCATGTGTAACAAAGCAGAGAGTAAATGCAGAATTAGAGATGTCACGTTATAGTCAGCATATGAATGATTGAGTTTATACTTCAGTACATACAGAGACAAACGATGGGATGGGAATGATTATACCCTGCATTATTGTCTGGTAGTAACAGCATTATAAAACTTACTGTTTGTCCATGAGCACCATGCCTGTGCCCCACAAGCACTGTTTAGTTTTGCTTGGGAGTTTTTATGGCTGCAGCCGCAAACTAACAAAACCAATTGCTGTAAATTTTTCTCACCAGGGCTGCTGCTTTTTGAAGGAAAAAGAAAAGTGTATCCAGAGCATCATCTTCCAAAGAAGTAAGAGCACATATTTGCAAGCTATACAGTAAAGTTGTTACTATGAAGATTTTGATTTTAATTAAGAGTGGGATTTGTAGGACAATTAATGAGAAGTAATATTCTTTGCAAGAAACAGTGTCCTTATTGGAAATACCATCTACAATGGAATAGGGGCATTTGGAACTGCACAGAGACTTATTTCTGTGGGTTTCTACAGTTATGAGCAGGAAAAACAAGAAAAAATGGAGATACCGCATCTGAAATGCTGTAATACAAAGACTGTTCGTCTTTCTCTCCCTCTCCCCCTTAATTTTTCTTTTAAAGTCACAGATATCTGTGCTGCTGAGTTTTCAATCAGGTAATTCTCTCTTCAATATACATTTTGTAAATTGTGTCCTTCACAGCTACTCAAAATCACTGATTATTAGGAGTATGTCCCTTCTTATTTGAGGATTTCATGAAGATGAAATAACATCTTTACTGATAATAATGGCAACCAACACTTCCATTTAAGACATGGTCAGCTACCCTAAAATTATTTTTAAATAGTCCTTTTTCTCTTAATATAGGATATAATTTGTATAACTGCCTAAATTTTGGAATTTCCTTTACTGTATATACATTTCATCTATGCTAAAAACCAAATGCATTTCCTAATCAAATGCCTGACTGAATTGACTAGACAGGAGATACATTTTGAAAAAAATGTATTGAAGTAACATTTTCTTATATCATATCGTCAATTAATTAAAAAATAATTTTCACTTATCCTTTCTGTAACTATATGCTTAAATATTAGAAAGTGAGTTAAGCGACTTACTTCCTATAGCAGATGGAAAATTATTAATAGTGGCAATGTCATCAGATACTATGTTGTGATTTATAAAGACTAAATATATATATAGTCACCTGCATGTAATTTAAACGTGTATCAAGCACCAACATTCTGAAACATTTATTCTACAGTGTTTATTAAGCATATGCTACCTGCTAGGCATTGTACCAAGCAACATGCAGTATCATACACATTGAAAATGTCTTCTTAATGCAGTTTATAACCTGTTATAATGGCATATAATAAGTGTAATCACTCACACTGTGCACAGGGTTGTAGACATGCAATAGGTATACATATGATTCCTTTTAGTTTACGAGTCAGAAGTGTGAATTTGGCATATGCCTTGGTAGAGTAGCAGATATGCCCACTGCCTCTGGCTGGTGCAATCCACATACATCTCAAGGACCCTGGTTTGAGTCCCAGAGCCAAGGGAAACCAAGATGAACGAATCAAATAAAATGCTTCTTCCTCCTCCTCTCTCTTCCTGCCTCTACCTTTCTTTTAAATAAAAAAGTGTAGATTCCCTATAACCGCGGTGGGTATGTTACTGAACACCCATCTGAAAAGCTTCACGTGTACAGAGTTGAGAGTGAGAAACAGAGTACCTTGTGGAAAGGGTAGAGGAGAGATATTTAATGGCCCACTAAGTCTCCAATGAGGTTACTTATATAGGATAAGAGCAAAACAGATCTAAACATCTAAACTGAGACCAAAGTGTAGTCAGTGACCCTAAGTGCTACAGATGACCGCTTTAGAAGACAGAGAGGCAGAAAAGGAGTCCCATGGCTACTTCAGGATTTCAGCTGAGAAAATATGAGGCTATGAGGTTTCTGTTCTGCAAATGGAAAGGAGATAAAAGAGAAACAACAAACAATCTGTGTGCTTTGGAAGCCAGATCTGGTGGCTGACTAAAGGAAGAGAGTCAAGGTAATGTCAAATGCTTTACACCGGCTGGCAGTGCTGACAGGGGTGAACTCTGTGCAGGTACAGCCTAGTGCATCCAAGTGAGAGCCAAACAGCGGAGGTGGAGAGAGAAGCCCAGTCCAAAGAGAAAAGTATGGTTCGTATCTGGTGTCTGGAAACAGGAGGGTGAAGTGGGGTCAGTAAAATGGTGATGTGAACCTGTGTCCCATTCAGACAGGACTCACATTTAATTTCCTAGTATCGCTTAGGGAGAGCTCCCGGGTATTTTTTCTCCTTTGGTAGCTTCCAAATGCAGTTTTTTACATTTTGTGTATCTCTCCATGATCCAAGATAACTGATTTATGATTTTGCTCCTTCATTGTCCCCTAGTTAAATCCCATGTGTGTCATTTTAAATTAAATTATAATTTAAAAAATACCTCTACACATTTTACTTCAGAATTCATGAAGTCAGTAAACATATTGAAAATAAGACATGAGTATGTTGAATTTTCATTGTTAAAATATCCATTCATCCTATGAGTTACAGCAACTTTGATTATCATCATTAATTCTAAAAACAGCCCTTCTCGTGTCGTTTCTTATCATGTTCTACCTCTTAATTTAGTCAATAGCTCCAGAGGAAATGCAAAAGGCATATACGGTTCTCTGATAGCTGTCCCATCATGAATAGCCTTGCCCCATCACCATGCATTTACCTGAATTATTATACATGCTACATTTTAACTATGACTATCTTTCTACTTATTGATAAGTTTTATCTAATACCAATGATACTAGGTCAAATTTAAATATAATTGCACTCCTGGATTGTCTTATCTACTTTTTTAGAACATTGTATTGTTGTTTTTAAATTTTATTGAAGTAACATTTCATCATTAATAGGTTTCAGGTTTACCTTATCATAAACTAACATCTGAATGTAATACATTAAATTTCCCAGAGTTCAATTCTATCCTTCACCAAGTAAAGGACCCTAAGTGTTTTTAACATCACATTTTCACAACTATGCAGAAGACAGGCTAACTTCAAAATCCCCTCATCTGAAAATGAAAGGGAAACATGTTCTTACGTAAGATAATAATGAAAATTAAAAAAAAGAAAAAACCACCACCACCCCCCAGTTGATATACAGAGCCACCACTATCCTGCCTGATAACATAGTTTGAAATAAAATGCCTCCTGGTGTGCCCTAATGGAGCAGTGTCTCCAGAGGCACAAACCACATACTCCTGGGGTTCAAGTCCCAGACCCAGGAGGCAGGGGGCAACCAATGTGAACAAGTAAACAAAGATGAAAAATAAATGATGCTCCCTTTTGAATGATTGTGTCCAGCAAGCAAAAGCGTGAACTGCCTAGAGGTGTGAAGGGGTGGATTTCATTTCTGTTGGTGCAGTCAAGGGACCTGAGGGCTGTGTGAGAACTACACAAGTGAGCAGGGGGACTGTGGCATTCTACATGCCAGGAACTCTATTATTTATGTTCCATATATGCCATCTATGTCAATTCTCAAAATGGCTCTATGAGTTAGGTGCCCATTTTACAGATGTTATGTAAGTTATCTAAGACCAGTGCCTATCAATGGAGCATCAAAGCTGTCAGATCACTTTGACCACCAGAGCCTTCATTTTTTACCACAATAAAGTATTTAAGTATCATTATGTGAAGCCAGAACTTTATTTCATGCTTTTACAAAGTTGTATTTTATTGATTGTGGGCTGTAATATGCATATGTGTCAGTGGTCATGGGAAGAATACGTCCCACACACATATCTGCCCCCTTATGTAACTACTTCCCAATAAGTGAAAGATGGACATCCCTAGAAAAATATCTCACCAAGGGTTTCAGATGTGTCCCATTTGAAAGAAAAGAATCTTCATTTTGGAACAAAAGCAACCTCACCATTAACTGAAATGAAAAACTACCATTAATTGCTAATGGCCAAATCAATTAACTGAAAATGCACCCCCTTTTGACACCCTTTTCAAAACATAAGTTACTCAGCACAATTGAAATAGTAAAATAAATAAATAAAATGCAAAACATGCTGAGGGAAAAAGTATTTACATTAACATTGAAATATTTTACTTGGTAGTAAAATACTCCATAAACTATTTCTCAATTCAAACTAGTTTTGTCAAATCAAAAGTTTTCTTTTGGGTGGTTAAAGAAACCAAGAGTATTCAAAATTATTTTTAAGCGATTTAGCCTATTACTGTCTGTGTTTGCAGAAGCAGCATTGGTAAACAATTTGACTGTAAGGGAAGAACACTATTGATATTACTCATTGTCAAAGTAAATTCTTAGTTAAGAGACTAATGGTAATGATTTTTAAACCCCATAAGTACTAGGTAAAATCAGTACATACTGCAGGCTACATGGATTGTTAGAATGTTTCTCCCTTAAAAAATGATTGAAGCAGTGGTTGGGTCTGCTACCTTCTCCCAACGCAATCCACATACAACCAACCCAAGGATCCAGGTTCACTTCCCGGGGCCAGGGAAACTACCAACATGAACAACTATACAGAAATAAAAATGCTTCTTCCTTCTCTCTGCCTGCCTGCCTGCCTGCTCCCCTCCATTCCCTCCTGCCCCTTTGTTTTAAAAAAATTAAAAAGATTGGAAAACAACTTAGGGTGCTGGGCTAAATTCCTACAAAACAGTATCTATTGGCTTGTTTTTAAAGTAATCTAAACATATACACTTTGGGCTGTAGAATGTAGCAAACAATAACTAGAAGGGGAGAGGTAAAAAAAAAACAAGAGCAAACTTCCATGCCTTAAGAAAAACTATCTTAAAAATATACCAATGGAGCTAGCAGATGGAGAAAATTCAGAAATGATTTTGCAGGTTGTATGACCCACTGTTGTTTCACCCACAAAAAAACTTTGAAAATAATGTCATTATTCCATTCCTTGTTGACTTTACTTCTCTCTGGAACCAAAGTGGCCTGATTGATCCAGGAATTCAGGAAGATATATCTGCATTTTTTTCCCTTTAAAACAGTCACTAGAAACAAACCCATTAAGGTTGGTAAGAATTTCTCAACTCATTGAATACATAACTGCAAAACACTAAAACACAATCAAGTATTCAGGGTTTAGAATATTATATTCATTCAATTAATCTTTATTTTTGTCAGTGATATTTCAAGAGCATTTCTGAAAATACCAAAGATAGGTTTCCAATATCATTAAACAAAAATGACATACAAAATATCATGTTTTCACAAAATTTAGAGTGACCTCTTTGCTTAATTATTTAAGTCTACATTTAATTAACTTAGTACCAAGAGCTTCTGCATATGTTTTTACATGTTGGACACTGCCCAAGCAGCTATACTTCAACCACATGTTTAAAGAACTATCAAAATTAATTCTGTGTGTATACTAAAATTATGTATTTCATATATGTATATACATATATTTAGTATATATGTACATATAGTGTGATATATGTACATACTTAGCAGGCATTTATCTATATAGTATATATATGCATACTCTATAGCTATATATAATATATACATGAATATTATATATAATTTTAAATTGCTTTGTATTATGAGATTAACAGTAATAATAATCAGTTGTTTCATAAATTACTAAAATTTTCATAGTGAAATGTGTTAGTAAGAGAAAAGCTGAAGTGACCAATCTCCAAAGAGATATGCTTTAATTATAACATGAGCCTTCCACATATATTTTAAAAAGTAATATATAGCAATAAATATCCCTTATCGTTATTACTCAATTTAGTTCTACTTTTGTCTTTTGTGTTTATTAAAGTGTTTGACTAAAACCAATAGAACACTTTGCCTACAAGTGTCAGGCAGATGTATTTGGTTATCAGGTCTATGTAGAGAAGAATTTAACTTATCTTTGATAAAATGATTAAAATAGCTGGTTAAATATTTTTTTATTTCAACTGAGAGCAAATGCTCAGAAAAAGAATTATGAATCTGATATATTAGGGATCAGTGAACTTCAAGCTAAAGTGTAACCCTAGATTATAATATCTGATATCATTTAATTTACTACTGTAGAGAATATGTTTAAGATATGTGGGAAATTCACATTCCTCTCTTCTAGGAGTTGATTTTAAATATTTTATTCCCAGTGGAGAGCTGCCTTTAAAACATTGATGGAAGTAAGTATTCAATAGTAGACTGCTCTAAATATTCACAGCATCCATTTAATTGCAGCATGCAAAAATAAAAGCACTTCTTGTTTCCTTCTCACACTAATATAGCTAAGAGGGTCTCAGGGTAACACAATGCTCTTTCGTTTTCATCATTCTTTCAACTATGAGTCTCTACTGATGTCTACTGATGAGATGGGCCAAAAAGCAGGAGAGGACACTTACATTCCCCAATAAAGCGGTGAGCGATAAATAAGACTCTTTACAGTTTTATTTTAGAAATACTAAAAGAAAACAAATCCTTTCCATAAATCTTACCTTTCTTTATTTTTAAACCAAGGTCATATCAACATAGGGCTAATGAATCAAAATAAAAAGGTTTAATATATTTCCAATATCAATCTAAATAAAGATTTTAGAGGAAGAGAGTTCATTATGAATGAAGATGGATGTCACCTATTCCCTGTAATTATGAGCTCAGAATAAATGTCACTTAAATAATGTAGTAATTTTTTTTTTTATTTATACAAGAACAGTATACTGTCACAATTTCTGCTGCTAAAAGCTACCTTAGTGATGTTGGCCTAGAGACTGAACTACCAAACTTTTCCAAGCATACCTTCTGAGTTAGGAAAATATCAATGTTAGTGAACAGAGGAAACACTAAGAAAACACATGTATGGTTCTGATCACTGCAGTATAAGTGAATACTCTGACAATATCACATTAATGAAGATATGAGAGACATTCAATGCTAAGGACTAATTTTAGTCTTCTTCCTATCTACCTACCTCTAATCATTACTATTTCAGATGATCTGGTATTTTCATTGAATATGGCTATAGATTATAATATAAATAAAACATTATTTTATCCTGTAAGTCAGTCAGTGCAAAATTTTTCAGTCTCATCACACTTGAGCAACATTTTACAATTCTATTGTCATTTCTATTCAGACTTCAGAAACCTTTTCCACAGAAAGCTTCCATCCTATGATGGAAAATTACTGCCATTTACTTACAGAAAAAGGCAAACATTGGATGATCTCATTCATATATGGAATATAAAGAAACAAAGCAAATAAACATATAAATATAAAAACAAATCTGTAGACTTCGACACAGAACTGAGATTACCAGAGGGAACGGGTTAGGGTTGGAGTCAAAGGGTAGTGGTGTCCAATGGGCAGTGGTGGAAATATATTTGAACTTTGATGTGGACATAGTGTAATATCATACAGTTGAAAATTGTACGTACACTTCTAAAACATTTATGTTGTAAACCAATGTTACCTTAGTTAAAAAAAAAAAAAAAAAGGAACAAGATGCTTGGTGATCACTTTTTATGCCTGAATGCCTATAAATAAAATGACAACAACTGCTTAGAGAGTATTTAGTTACCACCAATAATATACTCTTGGTTGTAAATGGAGGACACTGGTATTCATTCACAAGTCAGTACTATATCTGTAAAAAATATCTATATATTTTCAGAGTGAAAATATTAGTGAAATAAGAAGGTAAAAGAAATATAATTGGTAGCTTCTAGATAATTCCTTATTTTAGTTCTTGCTTCTAACATATTCTTTCAATATATAGGAGAGAGCAGATTTTTCTGCTTCATCCTAAAAAACAAAGACTGATTTCTACTCCCATCCCCCCCGCCCCCAGTTTCTATATACAGTCACTAAAATCCATCTGTATTCCAGTCATCATTACACATGATAACTTTGCCAGATCTAGTTCCATAAATTGATATATTGGAAAAACTGGCATGAATATTTTAATGCCCTGCCATTCTCAAGAAAGAGCCTTAGGCTTTGTATTTATATGAGAACATTGGGAGTTTATATGTGACTCTACATACATATGTCTTTATATATTCATGCACAGAAAAAATTAACCAAATAAACTATTTTAATTTTTGCTAATTTTTTTCCTGTATATACTACAAGCTATATTGTCATCTTTGATAAATGTGGGAAATTGAGGCACAGAAGTACCCTCTAGGTGATAACCAAACAGCATATGACAAAGAGCAGAAAGACTGGTACAATGCCCACGCCTTCTGTGCTTTCCTCTCTGGTCTAAACACCAGATTGCCATCGAGATTCCTATAAGGAATTCTTTAAGATGAGACCTGAACAGTTAAAGTAAATGAAGGAATATACTGAATATAAGTATTCTTAGTTATTGCATTTTCTTCATTTCTGGAAGTTTCATTGCCCTCTGCATGTGTACAGTATAATAAAAAAATAAATAAATAAAGGTATAAGGTAGTTCTAGGGTTTTTGCAGTTTCTACATCATCTCTTCTATAGGAAATGGGAAGTATATAGGAATTTTTCCTTCAGTGAAAGAAACTGACACATTACACCAGGTAGAAGAATGTAAGGGTAATGAGCCAGCATGCCCCAAATAGTCATTTAATGACTAAATATTTTAGATGATTAGCAAATCATAATATTTGGTTTCAAAATGTCTTGAAAGCCCCAGAAAATGGAGATTACCATATTTTTTAAATATATTGTTACTATAAGCCTTATTAAAATATTTTCTACCACTTTTCATTTGCTTAGACCTTGATTTTAAAGGAAATAAGCAAATCTATAGTTTATAAGTTCCCTTTCTAAATCCTTAACCTCAAAAGCAGTGAAAGAAATTGTTTACCTCACTTTGGAATGACAGTTGGCCAACAAAAGGGAAACAAACTCACTTTCACTTATATTTTATGTGACCACCAAGAACACTGTTGAAATTATAAAGTGCTCTTCTTTATGTTTTGGTCAAACACCACTGACAGAATCACCCCAAGAGCTCAGAGAAACACAAAAACAAGATGTCAGTCAGGGATATCACAAAATCGTGTATTATAGGATTATCTGCAAAACGCTTACAAATATGAAAATAATGGTATGGTGAAGCAGTTCACCTTGGTGAAAAAAATTCAATACAAATTTAATTGCAATAACTGGATTAAAAAACACATTTTGCCATCAAGCTTCACCACCTTTGTTAACTATACACCTACACTATGAGTGTGCGGCAGGAAGATCCGTGCCCTAAGCATACTGAGGTAACTGGGAGTGTACTGTAGGCAGCCAGTCTGAAAGCAAACCATAAGCTAGTGGAGGGATGACATTTAGAGACAGGGTAAATTACGGAACACTGCTACCTGTGAACCAGAGCTCTGCCTCTGAGGGAGGAGTCGTGCAGGGGCGGAGGGGTGGGGGGAGACACGCAGGGGTGGGGCAGTTACCCCAGAACACCTGACACGCAAGACTGCTTTTTGTGTTTCATATCTTCATATTGAAAGAGAACTGTAGACACCTGATAGAAAACCCTAAAAAACATTCCAGGGAGCAAGAGTTCTGCTATCTGCAGACTGTTAACCGTTTCCAAGATAGCACTTGCTTAATCCCGCCTGTTTTGAGGCTTTCTTTGTGTACTACTTGACAAAGCACTGCATTTTTGAACTACATGACATCCTAGAAAAATTTTCCACACAGTGAGCCAAACTGAACTCCCTGTGATTTTAACATGCATTCAACAAACATTTGGAGAATCATATCTATAGAGGATTAAAATAGATGTGAGGTAAAATATGAATAATACACAGTTTCTGGCTTGAATTTATATCCTGGCTCAAGGAAAGTTTCTCTCCCGACACCTCTCTCATTTTAAACATAGTATGTTTCAGTTGGAAATTTCAGAGAACTTAAAGGAAACACTAATGAACCTTATCAGTGATCCCATGAATGGTAAATATTTAGTTTAGGTATATCTCCTTCTGGCCCACCCACGCCCCAAGCCCATATCATTTTTTTGTTTTGTTTTATTTTTCCTTCCTTAAACCTGGGTCTTGGGCTTTGCATGGCCTGCAATTTTACCACTGAGCCACAGGGGTGCGCCACCCACATTCTTTTATCCTCATCAGAAGCTCAGTTGGTTACGGTTACAAATTTCAGCCAAATCCACCTAAAAGTTGGAAGGCAAAAAGGGAAGCTCACTGACCTCAGGGGTTTGGGTTCCCATTCCTCTACTTCTGAGGAAAGTTCTAAATTTACAGGAAAGTGGATGTGCTGATTTTTTCTAATTTGCTGTCTTCTCTCTTTGCTATTCTGATGAAGAACAAAGCTCTAAGGAATTTATTCACTTCTACACCTGGACAACACTGTTGATTCTTTTTTTTTTTTTTTTCAGTTATCTTATTAGATCTACTTTAAACACCACACCAACAGGGTGTCTCTCTCTCAAAATAGAACTTTTACTTTATTGGGGAAGCAGAATGTTACATATCCTATCCGAGTCTCAGAAAGGAATGTCTGTCCTACCCTTTAGGGGCTGCATGATGAGACCTACATTCCATTAATACTGCATAACCATAGGTCCCAACTCTCTAGCAGTCTCAACCATCTCAATCAATCCACAAAATCAAAAGTTAAATAAAACTGACTGTTTTAAGCCATTAAGCTTTGGGTTGGCTTGTTAACTATCAAAAATGCTAATGGATTCAAAACCTTACCCAATCCATTAATCAGTATTTTGTGCTTTGGGCTATCCAACCAGATAAAATACCACTGAATTGCATGTTCTCTAATAAATGGCTTTAAAGCAATTTTTATGTATTCATTCTATCAAATGAATATATTATTTTCATATGTATCTATATTGATATTTGTCATCTTGGTTTATTCATTTTAACTGTTGTGTGAAAAAAATCCCACGATTATTTTTTTTTTTTCTGTTGAAAATAATGTGGTTGTTCATTTTTGTCCATTTGATTAAGATGCCAAAAGTAAGTCTTCTATAAGTCCTAACAGTTGACATGCTGGCCCCACACTGTGTGCCCTTCAGCTTTCTAGATATTGCCAAATTGCCCCACCCCCACCCCAATCCCATTAGGATGGTAGGAGACTCCTTGCCCTCAACCCACATGAGTATTGTCACTCAGTTTTGCCGATCAGATGGACAGATTAAACAAGTTACATCATTTTCACTTCTATCAGAATTGGAGAAGGTATAGATTATTTTATTGGACATGTTTTTCCTCTTGGAAAATGCCTATTAATCTCCGTAGTCTATTTTACCTTTTGCCTTTTTTCCTATTGCTAAACTGTAAAGTTATAAATGCTTATCCTTTGCTGGTAACAGACTTTTCCAATATCATCCCTCTATGAGTGGTTTGTTCTTCTGTTTTTTTATAGTCTTTTTGATGTACAGAAAATGTAATTTTAATGAGGACAAATCAATCTCTTCCTTTATGAAATCCTTTCTTAACCTGAGGTCAAAAAACTTCCTATTTTATACTGTAGAAATTTTCAAGTTTTGCTTTTTACTTTCAGATTCTAAGCCACCTGGAATTTATTCTGTCACCAGGATCTAATTTTACTTTTTTCCATATGGATAACCAATTGTCCTAGCACCATGTACTGAAGAGCCAGTACTTTCCCTACCAAGTTAATGCCACCACTGTCAAGTATCATGCACATATGTGAATTTAACTGTTCCTAGACTTAATTGTTCCCCTGCCCGTCTATGATCTATATTCTGAACTTAATGTCAATTCCAGACTATTTTTTTGACTTTATATTATCTTTTGATATTTTAGAGAGTCACTACTAATAAGTCCTTCAAAATTATTTCAGCTATTTCTTCCTTTTGCTTCACCAAATAAATCATCTACGAGTATCCCGATTCTGGGAATGATTGGTGATAGTCTTGAATGTAAAGGGTGTGCATTGCAAATTTTTTATTTCCTTATCATAATTTCCAGTCCAACAGTGTGTACGAGAGAGAGACAGAGACGGAGACGGAGACAGGCTCCTTTTTCTAGAAAAATAAGTTTCAAAAGAGCAGGAGAAAAGGAAAAATGTATAAATTACTAAGCAACAGAATAGAATAGAATAGTTTGTTCTCATTCTTTATCGGGTTAATACTACATTATCCTTTAGAAAGTCCATGCTTCTTCCCAGAAAAGTCTTGAATTGTCTTGCCTTCTCCAGCTTTTCTCTGCTACATTCCTCTCCCTGAAAAGGCAGCTTTGTCTAGCTCCTGACTTCATGTTAACCAAAGGCAGTAGTAACCAGGAACCATACATCCACCAGAATGCAAGGTCTAGAGTGAATTAATTATGTGTTCAAATGCTCAGATTCCTAATAGTTGTATCTTTGTGTTTCCAATTACTCAAGCATAGTTTTCTTGTTCACTAGTTTTAATGATTTATGATTAACAGAAAGCTGCATTAGCCCTGGAATCACTTCTGAGTGTAGATGTTTTAGCTGAAACTCTGATAACTTCTAAATTTTTTTCTAATACTTCTCTACTAGACCCTAACCTGATACCTACAAACTCCCAAATATCTATGGTATTATTTCAAATAGTCAATTTCCCAGAGTCATAACCCTGATGCGTAGTCTGATTTCAATCATTTCCTTTGTTAAAATACTATACATATCAGACTTGACTTTTTAAAATATCCAATCTGAATTTAATAAACCCCAAAATTTCTGTGATTGAATTTTAATTATTGGTCATGTCCTTCACATTGTATGATAGGATCCCTGAGGAAACATACTGAGATGGAGATTTACAAGCAGGAAGACAATTAGGTTTATTCTTGGGGTTAATTCTTGAGGTTAGAGTTGCCCTGAATTAAGGTAAGGGAGCTAGATGTTTATTCTTCATGAATCAATCATTGGGTGCAAGGTGTCTATAGGGAAGAGGGTGGTATGGGGCAAAGTAGCTCTCATCAGATGAGGCAAGTCATAGAAAGCACATCTGCTGAGAGTTTCTGACTGCTGACTATTCCAGCATCTGGGGGAATGAATGCTTAAATCCTAGGGAGGGAACCTGGGTAGCACAATATGACAAGCACTCAAGTTAACAGTATTTCAATCTGAGCCACTATCCTACCCTAGTGACTTGCTAAAGACACGCTAGGTTGGCTCATGGATGCAAATACATTGGTTATGGCATTAAGGTGGAAAAGAGTTCTCCTTTCTACACTGCCCTGTATCAACGAGAGTATAGACTGAACACTCTGAGTCACTAATCAACTGTGAGACAAGTGACAAGTCTCATCTCTTATTTGTATGTCATTTTATTAGTATTAAAATGAAATTTGGATGTGAGGAGCACTAAAAGTACATTACAACTCAACTATTCTATACTGATAATATGTCAATTAAATGTAATGAAAATGCACAAATATGGTTCATGATATTTAGAATTTTATACTGAGTAGTCCTTTAAAATATTTCTCTACTTCAGTTTTTTTATCCCATTTCCAACATCTAGACAGTCTTTCAATTTTCAGTGGATTGTGTGCATTTGAATCTTATTGTGTTCTGTTATGTCCTATTTTAAAACAAATAAGTAACACTTTCTCAAACTCTATCTCTCACTATTAGCCATTTTTAGTTTCCATATTCATAGCTAAAATCTTTGAATATTTCTAAACTCAAATTTTTCATTTTTCAACTAGCCAACTCATTCTTAAATCCACTCCAATCTGCTTCCATTCTGTCAATATATTGAAAAGGTCCTTTTCAAAGTTAAAAATAAAAAATCACCACATTGTTCCAGAATAAACAGCACTGACACAGTTAACTGCCACTTCCTCCTCTACATGCTTCTCCCTATGTTACTGGCTCTTTCTTTCTCAGTCTCAATCATTTTGCTTAGTCTTTAAAAGTTGAATATCTCAGGCTACATTCTGGCACCTCTCATTAAGGAATCTCAACAAGGCCAGTGGCACTGGATGCCATTTTTATACATCAATGAAGAACAAATTTATTATCTTTAACAAAGAACAGTTTTTCCTCTAATCTCTAGAAGTGTATTACTAATCTATTTGACATCTGTGCTTCAATATAGAATAGGCTTTGCACACTTAATAAATCCAAAGAGCTCCCTGAATTTTTCATTTTCTCACACTGGACTTTACCAGATTTCCCCATCTCGCTAAATATTATGTTCATCCACCCAGATGCCAGTTCAAAAATATAGTCATTATTGATGTCTCTTTTTCCCTGGCCTCTCATTCTACTCACTGTCAGTTTTAACTCTACATTAGGCACTAATCTCCACATTAATGTTCACCTCTACCACTATCCTAGTCCACCATTTAACAATCCTACTCTAATGACATCCTAATGAATACATTCATTTGTACCCTTGTCTTTCTTCAACCCTGTCTCCACTGAGGGGACTATAATCTTTTAGAAAGATAAATCCATTCATTCAAGGTACTTACCTTCTTAAAACACTTCAATAGTGTCTGTTACTCTCAGTAGGAAAACTAAACTTTGAACTACTGTCTTCCTGTGGTTCTTGCCCATCTCTCCAATCTGATCTTCTAAAATTATGCTCCATACCAGTTTCAATGCCCCAGTGCTCCAGCTCAGGCCTGTTCCTTCAATTTGGCCATAGTTGGCTCACCTTCAAGATGCCTTGCTTCCTTTCCTTGCCTGAAATTCCTATTGACATAGCCATCCTCCACCAAAGGAAGCTTTCCCACGGGAGCTCTAAGTGTCTGCATCCTCTGTACTTCTTCTGTAACAGACACTCATTTCCATGTACAGATATTTTTTTTTAACTGAGTGATTGTCCTTGTTCCCCAGCAGAACACAGTTACCAGAAGAGCTGGCCCTCATTGACTTGTGTCTTGCTCTCTCCACAGTTCCTGATACATGACAGGTGCTTTACATAATAATTTGCAATTTTTTTACTAATGATTGAATAAATGAAATACACAACTCATTGGGAAGAGAAACTTAAAAAATCATTGATGTGATTCAAAATCTCTATTTTCTCTGTAGATTATCAATGGCAACATGGTATTTCCAACTTAAATCCCTTTTGCTATACTGTGCTCCTCATCTTCCACTAGGAGGGTAAATGCAAATCAAAAGACTAATGTTTGCATATATTTATATATATATATATATATATATATATATTTGGATTATTTAGAATTGTTTTGAGAGGAAGGAAGTGGGGAGGGAGGAAGAAAGGGAGGGAGGGAGGAAGAAAGGGAGGGAGGGAGGGGAATAAGCAGCATTTTTATTAATTTTGGTTCTCCCCTTCCCTTAGGTCTCAGATCTGGGACCTTGGGCTTTACATGGTCCACAGCCCAGCGGTCTCAACTGCTGTTTGAGCCACAAGGACGTACCATACTGAATGTTTTAGATAATCTGCATTACGCGATCTTCCACGGCGCAGGACTCTTTATCAGTTGACGATAAACCTCTATTACAGAGGTTTTCCGTTGGTCAAGTCAGTTCTTTTTTTTAAATATAACCCTGACATTCCAAACAAGTAGGCTCTAAATCTCCATTAAATAATCTGCTCTTCTCCTTTACTGAATACGGAGTTCCTGTTTTGGCTAGAATTAGGCAGGCACAGTCGGCACAATAACACTCAGTGCCTTCCCGTGTAGCACCTGCTGCACGTTATTTATTTCTTGTTAGCTACATAGTACAACAAATTGCGTCTTTTAACAGCTCATTGAGTAGAGGAGGAGGAAGAAATGGCAGTGGGATTGTTGATAATGTTCAATGGTGTCAATATATTTTTCTCAAATAATCCAGCTAGTACATTTGCACGAATATTTACTTCTGTGAAAAATTTCTCTGCCCTACAACATCCAAATGACCTTGACCAGAGAGCAGCATGAGTAGACTAAATACTGACACTGACCCATGACTTTAACCTGTTAGCAAAGGTGATTTTAATTAAACAAATGCAGTCTTTGGAAATGAACCAACGCTTCTCTTCAAAAAGTTTAAAAATGTTAAGCTAATACTCAGATGTTTAATTTTCATATGTTATTTAGTCTGGGGATCTAACAATATGGTTAGATACCACACCACTGAGAAAAGAAAGCAGGCTAAGGTCTTTTCCATGGAACTACATGTCACTGGAACATCTAAAATACCACAATTGAATTAACATCTCCCAAATCTATTCATATCTATACATTGGTCATTCCCATTAAATCCACTAATACAGTTTCACCGAGGGGCAAAATTCAACAAACAATGCTTGAATAAAGTACAGAGCAGGGCAGTGGCTACTAATTTTTTCATCTGTGCATTTTGTTTTATTATGTTAGAGACTCTAATTGAACTTTGTTCCAAGCTATTAACCTATGACAGGAGACTGTGGAGATAAGATTTCACTGACATACAGAACAAAGAAAAAGAAAGGGCGTGAAAATTACAATGACAAGGTTGCCTTAGCAGTTTTGAGGTGGTAAAATGAAATCCCTGACTAATAGGCCTAGCTAACACTAATGTAGGAAGGGTGAGGATGTGAGGGAGGGAGAATCATCTCTAGTTAATCTGGAGAGGTTTCTCCCACCGTGCAGACAGATAAAATAGATACACACTGTGAATACAAAGTTCAAATTGAAGGCAAATAACAGTATGTTTCTAATTGTTTTAAGTTGTATAAGAGGTGCATATACAAGGATTAAACTAAGAAGCATTAAGACTAAATTGATGCTAAGCAGTCTTTTTTTGTTTGTTTATTATATGCTAAAATCTTTGTTTGCATTTTATACATTATTCAGTCTTGATTTTCAGAACTCAAATCTCTTCAACTGCAAATTTCCCACCAATATCCTCATCTTAATTCTCACTTGAACTGAAAAGGATAAAGTATAGATATGCTCCTAAACTGTCTAACTTATGAAACAGCTGCTCATGGGACTTTAAGATAACATCAAATGAACAAGCCAATCTTCTAAAGCCAAGTTATGTTTTGACTGATGATTTGAATATTTCTCAAATATGGGATAGAAGACTATATGTAAGATGAAGAGGCAATATCAGGTTATTGTATAGCACTTTAACACAACCTTCATCCTGAAAAACATTACCAGTATTTTCCTTCTTCACCAGCATATGTGGTTTCTGATGAGAGAAAAATCGTTAAGGAAGGTCACAGAGGTTTAAGCTGGAAGGAAAGAAATTGGTATTGTTTTTCTAGAACAGGCCAGGTTGGGGGGGGGGGGTTTACAAAAAAACTTTTGAATCTCTACTTAGCAACCAAGTCTGAATCTCCTTATTTTTTCAAAATATTGTAATTTGACTTGCATTCAGACATAAGTAATGAAAAAAATTTTATCTGCATTATTGGTTGGTTCATTGTGAATATATGAGAAAATTTATTAAAGGTGCTCAGAAATTAGAAAAAAATAATCACAATAAATGAGCTCACAATTTCTTTTTTAAAGGAAAGGAGCAGGCAGAAATTAAGACAAGTAAGCAGACAGACAAGATGAGAAAGGAGGAAGAAGTAACTTTTAAAATTTTTATTTAATTGTTTACATTGATTGTTTCCCCCCTGGATCTGGAACTCCAACCCAGGGGGATGTGGTTTGCTCCTTTGGTGAAATTGACCTAATTGCCATTCCACCAGGGCATGCCTAGTTCACAATTTCTATTCTGAATGACAACTGTAAGCATCAATTGCTTATTTAAGCAGCAAAAGACTTTTTCTACAGATGTAATTGATGCAAAAGGCAAAAAAAAAAAAATTTCTCACTGGAAAGGATACTTTTATAACCTAGAGATCACTTTGCAAATCAAATGTCTATCTTTAGGACACCATGCAATTCAGAGATTTTATAGGTTTAAGTTAAGCAACCTCTGAACATTTTCCATTAAAAATATTTTTAAAGAAAAATGGAAAGAATTCATAGTATCTAAGACACAGAGAGAAGGTTTACTGACATAATCATTACTCTTGATACAGGGCCACTGTTCACTATTATTAACTTGCAGCTTAAGATGATGCCAGAGCTACCATTCTGATATCCTGTCAACAAAGTCAGGAGAAGTCCCAGGAGTAGTCCCCACTTTTCAGAAATGTCTCCACTAAATGTGTTTTTGCAGATGAGCTCAGGCTAACTCAGAACACTGGCCTATCATGAAACCGATATTATGAACCAACACGACACCTGGATTTTATGTTCATTGCTTTTTTTCCTAAGGCAGCCATACAACCAGGGGACCTAGTCATCTGTAAATAAGACTTAGACTGCTATTGTTTCACTCAGGCCACATCTATAGACCTTTCAGTTTGACATTATTTTGAGTCCTTCAAGATCATCCCTTAGAATGTCCAAAAAATCTCTGAATAGAAAGAATACAATCAAGAAAAAAAGATAGTGAATTACTCATTGCAAAATGAAGTCAGTCAAGAGTCTGGTCTTCCTAATAAGATTAGTTATATTGTTGGTAGCTGATCAATTCATTTCAACACCTCCACCTTTTCCCCATGTCAAAGATGAATTTTCCCCTAAAGCATACTTAAGAGTTTATACTTTCAGTTTTCTCAGTCCTCTTGTTGAACAAAAATAAATAAATAAATAAATAAATGATTTAAAATCATTTTGCTTTTTAAAATGTTTATATGGAACTATGATAAACCTAAAACCAGCAAATTACAGATTTGGCAAAATAGAACATAATTTCATAAAATATATATTGGAAATGCTTCAGTTTTCACATAAAGAATATAAAATATCTCAACTTTAGACAATAATTTTTACCAATGACCTGATGCTTTAACATTACTGGATTTAGAGTGTTTCAATTAAAGGAAATCATCCAGAGCAAGTTTTTTCTGAGATAGGGGGCCAAAAGGAAATTGCAGTATCATAAGAAATGATTCAAGAATTACTTTCCTCTCTTCACAGTTTAGGAAATCATCCTTCACTTTTTCCCCTAATATTCAAGAATATCCTTCCTCAGTAACAAAAGAGGTTAGCCAAGTCACACTG
The DNA here is from genome assembly GCA_004363575.1 of Solenodon paradoxus. Classification (NCBI taxonomy): domain Eukaryota; kingdom Metazoa; phylum Chordata; class Mammalia; order Eulipotyphla; family Solenodontidae; genus Solenodon; species Solenodon paradoxus. Next base: position 555,458 of record RJWH01000741.1, on the reverse strand, counting down.
TTAGCTCTTAATCTTAAAAATATCAGAAGAAATGTAAGAGCAGACTATGGCATTAGGACCAGCAAAGATTTCTCAAATAAGAAACTTATAAAGTGCAAACTTTTTAAAAAATGGCGTTAGATTTTATACAATCACAAATAATTGTATTTTAAAAAACAAAGCAAAAAATGAAAGGGAAATCAAAGATAGGAAAATACATTTGTAAGATATGACAACCTTTTTTTCAGAAAAAAGAAAAAACTTTATAACAAAAATTAATTCAATAAAATGGGCAAAATAGTTGAAAAGACTTTTTGATGAAGATGAATGGTGAAAATATTTGCACAGACTTTTTCATGAAAAAATAAGATGAATGGTGGACAAAAAGACTTCATTCATCATAAGGGGAATGTAAAGTAAAAGCACAATGAAATATTCCTTTATATCTATGAAAACAGTATAAGGTTGAAAAAATGACAATGGTCAGTACTGGTTAAGAGGAGGAGTGACTAAAACACTCATTGTTGGAGAGACTGTAAACATGTCACATCTACTTTGGAATACTATATTACAATATTTTTATTTAGCTAACCATAAAACCATATGAATTCCGTATTCCATCTCTAGGTAATTGCTCAAAAGCAATGAAGAATATGTCCAAAGACTTTCACACAAATGTTCCTAGCATTTTTATTTAAAATAGCCAGATAATAGCCCCATGTTTATCAAGAGGTAAATGGATAAACAAAATGTGACAGTCACATAAAGAAGTCGATAATAAAAAATGAACTATTGATAGTCATAATGTGAACAACAAAAACATGTGACATCAAAGAAGTCAGACATGAAAGAGTATGCACTGTATGAATCCAAATATTTGCAATTCTAGAGAAGGCAAACTAATCTAGAAAAAGTAGATTAATGGTTGTCTGGGGCCACAGGTAGAGGAAGTGACTGAGTACTATGGTATATGAGCAAATTATGGAGTGTACAGATATTATGTAATCTGACCTTGATAGTGATTTCAAGGGTATAATTTATATGGGTGTCCTACACTTCAAATGGGCACACAGTTAATGGCATGTGAATAAAATTTCAGTGAAGCTGATGCCATAAAACAAAAAAAAAAAGCATCACCTCCATTTATAGCTGAAAATTTGTGTTTGTAAATGTGATTGTGCATAGTTCCAGACTTTCAATTCTACTGGAAATATATTCAAAAGTACACATAACCTCTAGTGAACAAGGTGATGTAAAATGTAAAATAACCCATACAAAATAAATATGCTAAAGATTATAAAGACAAGGAGAGCCAAAAGACTGAAAATTGTAAGAAAAATGTTATATGTTATTTAGCATGCATAAAATAAATTAGAAATGCCGTAAAAGGGATGATAACTTGATTAGTCTCCGACATCAATGAAACCTGATATCAAATTAAATGAAACAAAATTATCACAGATACGAAGAGAGATAAAGAATCCTAAAATAATAGCATGTTAATATTAATACTCCTAAGTGGAATGAATGAAAATTAGGGTTTTATTGTATATGCTGTTCCTGTGGAATGATACTTATCTTTCTGACTACTAGGTACCTATTAATTTCATTCTCTTAATTTCTCCAGGCATATATTATTTCGTCTATCCAGACCAAATTATGCCTTGATTTTAAAAACTCATTGCTGTGACTCATATACAACCAAAATGAGGGTATTTTGGGGGACACAATATTTTTTATTTGAAAAATAACCCACCTAAAACAGTGTCATGCATGTAAATTACTCAATAAACCCTTTTTTAATGGTATTAGAGTACTTTAAGAGATTATAGTCCAAGGAAGAATGGTTGCATTGATAAACACCCTTTAAACCTTCCAAATATACCTTGCTGATAACTACACTAAATGTGAAAAGGCATTTGTTTAACTCAAAAAAGTTGTGGAAGTATAGGTATTTATGATTGTTATAGGATAGACAATTTTAACAAACTACCACTCACACATTACAGGATTTTAAAGTAGAGAAGGCCAGGGTACTTGCTTTAATCATATAACGCATTACTGTTTTGTGGGTGTGTAGTGGAAGTGTGTTTCATTCCTCCTAAGTTAAAACTCTCCAAGGAAGGATTTTAAAGGAGTTTTTGCATCTTTAACCTAAGAGGATGAAGACCTTGATATGAAGAAAGGACAAAGCTAAGATGACAGGGGAGAGAAGTGAATTGAAAACAATCAATATGTTGATGCCAGCATAAAGAGGGTCACCAAGAGATCAGCTTTACCTGCGTCTGTCCCTTAATTAAAAAGAGAAAGATGACAGTGTCCACTACTCATCACTATGGTAACATTTAAGTAGCAAGAAATTTAGACCAGCAGTCCACTCAAAGCAAAGCCAAGTGAATGATTGAGTAAATTCATACTGTATGCAGGCTGCTTTAAAATATGTGAGAGCCATACAAAGAAAGTTTTAAAACCAAGTGTTTATTTTCCTCAGACATATTGTAAGTTAGAAATATTAAGAAAAATATGTTAATGAAAAGGAAGAATAGGATACAATATGTGTGAGCGGGAGGCCTTTTAAAGAGCTTTGAAACAGATTTCCATTGTTTCTCTGTACAAGTTGTATTGCATTATCTTTTGCCTTTCACCATTTCTATGATCCAAGCTACATCCACCCTAATTGTCTATGATTTCCATTGTTCATTTGTTCCATTTTTATTCTGCATATATTTCACTTACACTAATTATTGTTTGTGTACTTTTTTGTTTAATTATAGATTTTCCATCCTTTATCTTCTCGTTTCCTACCTCCTCTTCCAATTCATGCATCATCATTACTGTCATCAGAGTGTTTATCACTGAAAAATGTGGTTTTCTTTTAAATAAATCAAGCCAAACATGTAGAACTTCTCATTACCTGAGTGATGTTCTATGTCAGTTATTGTACTATATCACACACATTATATTGCTGTCTTTTGTCAACTAACTATTCAGCTATTACTCTGTATCTTTCCAAAGCAGAAACAAAAGCTAAAAGTTTAAAAATCACATTAATTATGGATGTTACAAATATGGCAATCATGTTTACCCAAATAGTATATGGATTTATTTATTTTATGGAGCTTTTCATGTCAGAAAATGACTATCAAACATGGCTTTTTGATATACTGCATTTACAAAATGCATTTTATTGACGAGTCCTATACTTTACCAGTGTTATAGTCCTTTATAAAGAAACATGCTATTTTTATATGAAATGGTACCTTCCTCAGAACAGCAGCGATTCTGTGAATGAGTATGGTATTACAAAACAGAGGAAAGTAGTAGCGCTGTTTGCTTAGGCGATACAATGTTCTGTTGACATTAGATTCATCATACGGCCAGTGCTAACAATTTTACTGGAACATGGTTTTGAAGGTTTGGGGGTTTTTTTTTGTTTTTTTTTTGTAGATAGCAAAGTTTTACACTTTATTCACCTCACAGGACCTTTGTCTCTGTTCTCCTTATCCTACTTTTTAATGTGAATAGTAACATATTTGAAACCTATAAGCTTAATGTTACAGTAACATTTTGCTCAATTAAAATGAATTTTTATTTTGAAAGCTTTATTATCATATAGTTACTGAAAAATAGTTGCCTTAAACATCTTATTTGGATGGTATGTCTTAAAAGAACACTTTCACCATAAATAATCAGTGTCCATATCATCAGTTTTCCTGAACTGTCAGTTTTGATTTAATAAAGCTTCTAACTCCATGTCAGATATTTAACAGCACCAGGTTACAGTATGGCTCTTTAAAAATAAGGAATTAAATGAAAGCACACAAAACAATAAAATTCTTCTTTCCATAGTATTTTGAAAAAGCACCAACAACTTTTGATTCAGCTTTTTCTAATTTTAAAAAAGTAGGCACTTTTGCTTTCAACCTCATGAAGGTTTTCTAAAAGGGCAATTTAATCACTGGTAGTTCCTTTATTAAAAATACTGAAGCTATCCTGATCTGGCAAAAGCACTTCTGAAAGTGAGAAACAAGTACTAGTGTCACTCACAATCACCTGCTTCTTTATGCAAATCCTTGAAGCTAGCTCACTGCTTCTCATATCCACTAGGGGGATCATTACACAGTAAAAATACAAGAGTCTCTTTGTAGGTGTTTTCTAACTTTCTCACTTAATAGCACAAGAAGAAAATTTGTTTTAAACAACTACAAAAAGCACTCCAATTTAATGAATGGCGAAAAATATTTTAATATCATGGGATGTTGAAAAATGTTTATTTTTATAAACTATTATTTTAAAATTCACAAAGGCAAAAAATAGTCTTCACCTCGTGTTCTATATAAATAAAAATAAAGAGACCTTGGAAAACATATCCATAAATTCAAATATGCAAGAGCATAAATTTACCTTAATGCTAATCTCATTGAAATTTTTCCCTGATGATACATGACTGGAATAATGTTTTTCCATTTTTTTAAAGAAATTTATAAAACACATCAATGGCATCCCTCTGCCCACAAGTGGTCTCACTCCCCAGTGGTGCTTCAACAGTTATGGTCTGTGGGTTACTCCCGCAAAAACATGAACTAAAGATTCTGTTCATCAATTCTCTTGCCCCAGCCTCTTACCAATGCAAAGGAAGCTTCCAAAATGTTGTACCAGGTTTATCCTAGCTTAATGAAACGCAAAGACTTCTTATCATATAAGGAAACATTACCGAAGTCAGAGCAACAAAAACAAGGCATGATCTAGCAGTAACTTAGATTATGATGTTCTTTTATTCAATTCTGTGTAGTCAGCTAGGTCCCATATCAAGTGCTTATTAAATATTTGAGACACAAATGAATGACTGACCTGGAGAGAAACCTAACCACTGATTTCCCTATGATTTAGATAGATAGGAAACTGCTGAAGATTCAAGTATCTCCATAAAGATGACATTGAGTGTCTCAGTGATGAGCATTAAGGTGGTATAGATTTAAAGAATCCTGAAAGCCTCCTTCTTAAATTTTACATTTAGTAAGAGTTTCTCAGCCTCAGCAGTATTGACATTTGGGTCATAAAACCTTTTTTTTTTTTTTTTTTTTAGGCAGGACTGAAGGTGAGCACAGGCAGGATGAGAGCAGGGGAGGAAGCACTTTATTGCAATTAGTTGTTCATCGTGGTTGTTCCCCTGAGTCCTGGGATGCAAACCAGGATTCTTGGGATGTAACTAAATGACTACTCCATCAGGGTAGGACAGATAAACCTTTTTCGTACAACATTTATCAGAATCCTGTCACTTGACTCATTGGAGGTCAAGAGCACTTACCTTGTAATAACAAGCAAAAATGTCTCCAGACATTGCCAAGTGTCCCCTGGGGGGTAAAATCACCCCCAGTTGAGACTATTGTACTAAGAAAAATCACCATACATACAAAGCTTGAAAACACCAAGAGAAATTTGGAAAAAGTTTCATATAATATTTTAAACATTAAATTACAAAGGGCAAAGTTGACAATCATCATTTATTTTTGGGCAGTGGGGAATGAGAAGTATATACAATTCAGACTCTGAGTGGCAGTACTAGTCAACCCTGTCAGATCTCCAGTCTTATAACCTCCAATGAAAAAATTACCAGAAATAAAATTCGTACATTAATATTAATAGCATTAGATGGCATTAATGTATCAGCTGTTTTAATACCTAGAAAATTGGGACATATCATTGAGAAACAGATCTGTTATCTGTCTTGTTTGTTTTACTCAAAATCAATATTTATCAAATTCACATATTTTAAAGTTGGAAATTCTTATAATTTAGATTGTTAGCTGACTTGTGATAACTACTGAGTCTCTAAACCATGATGGTGCTTATAAGTAAACTTTTAATCATGAGGTTCTTTTTTAAAGTTTTCTTGATAAATCTCAGAGCTGAAAAAAACTCAACCATTAAACCATAAAATTCTTCATGTAATTCTTCAAATATGTGATGACTCATAGGGAGCACTCAAAGGCTTTTTTTTTTTTTTTTTTTTGGTAAACTAATCATAGCTTCAATCATTACTCATAAATTATTTTTCCTTGACCTTTAATTATCTTAGGTTAATCCACTGTAGATACTTTCCACTCTTTCTACATTTCTTCATAATGGAACAATCTGTATTTGGGTCAGCTTTTATAAAGGATCTTACCACGAATGGTAAGAGATGAACAGCACTGTTTTTCTTCTATGTATAGAGTAGCTGAGCTTATCATTCATCACAACAAATAGCCAAATAGGAAATAAGCAACCTTTAGCAAAAGATAAACCCTCTAAAACCATGTTTATCTTGGCTCAACTACCAAAATGTGGTCAAGTATCTCAAGATGTTTAAGTGATTTAACATTGCAATGAATAATATTACTCTAATGACAGTATGCTGAAATGGAAACATTTAATAATCACAATGATAAAGGGTTGGTAAACTGTGGCAAGTATGCCAAATTCACTCTGTCAGTCACTCTGTAAATAAAGTTTTATTGGAACTTGGCTACCCTCATTCATTTGTGAATTGTCTATCTGCTCTCCTGTTACAAAGGCAGTTATATAATTGCAACAGAGATGTGTCAGTCCCTGAAGTTTAAGAAGTCTGTTCTCTTGTTCTTTACCAAAAAGGTTTGTTGGCCTCTCTGGAAATATCTAAGTAGTACTTTGTCAAGTAGAGGACAGGGAGATGGAACGTGGTTGATATGCAACCATATGTAGGGATATTGAGCACTGCATGGTAATTATTCCTGTATTACTGCTTTTAAAAAGCGTCAATAAGAAGAACATTATCTAAGAGTTTTTCAATATTTATAAATTTAGTCTCAAGTTCCTCATGAAGACTAAATGGTAAAAATAAAATTTAGTCCTATAATTTAGAACACTGTCTTTCAACTTGTAAGAGACATGATACATTTTAAAATAAAGACTTGTATTATATTCTCACTAGTTTGGTATCAAAATCATAAATTGTATAAATAAATTACTAAGACAGTGATTTCAAAAAGATTAACATTATCTCCTACCTGTAATATGAAAGAGAAAATAAAAAGGAAATGATTTGTAAATAATATATATTCAAATATATCAATGGTCAATATATTTGCATTGGAAGAAAAAAGATCAAATCAGATATGTGCAACTATATGTAAAAGCACTAAAACTCCAGAGCTAATAGTGCAGAATAATATAATTGTGTTGTATTTATCAGAAGAAATATATGCACCCCGTGTTCACTGCATCACTATTTACAATAGCTAAGAGCTAGAAACTACATAAATGTCCATCAACAGAGGAGTGGATAAAGAAAATGTAGTACATATACACAATGGAATACTATGCAGCCATCAAAAAGAGAGATCCTGCCATTTGCAACAATATGGATGGACTTGGAAAGAATTATGCTTAGCAAGATAAGCCAGAAGAAGGAGAGATATCATTATAGCACTCATATGATGTGTAAGAGAGAAAACAAATGAATGTCATAAATTAAACATTAAATGTGGTGGGAAGGAGGGAGAGAGAGAGAGAGAGAATATTTCTCCAAACAACTATGGACTCTTAATAGTGGGAGACAAAAAGGTAAATCAGGGAGTACCAAAGTGAAGTGGGAAGAGTAGGGGAAATAGGATGAAGGGAATTAACAGTAAATGAAGGGAGGCAATAAAAGGGGGGGATATTGGCAAACCTACTGTGCTATATATAAATGTAAATGCATACACCTCAAAGTAAGCTAATGTCAAAATGTAATATCCCTTCAATTATTTATACACATACACACACATGCACATATGTATATAACTGGGTTGTTATTTGGTAATTCAGGTACAAGATGAAGTGACATTTTGAAATGGTGGCTGCCCTTGGTAGACATTCAGCACAAAATGAAGTAAAATTATCTGTTTTACCCTTTGTGGTTGAATTTCAAAAAATAATATATATTAAACGGTAAAAAAATTCATTGTCTTGATATGAGGTACAAAGTTAGGCTTTACCTCAAATAATCCTAAATATAACATTATTATACTGTGATATTCAGGGTGTCTGCATTCAGATTATAGACATTATTCTCCAATCAGAGACACCATTGAGATACAATGATGACTTAATAAATTTAAAATAAATGAATGAAGAATATGAAACGAAATGTTCAGAAGCAAAATTTTCAACAGATTTTCAGAGAAGGAAAAGGTGTGGGACAAAGAATGCCTGATAAAAATGGAACAAAGAACTGCAGCCTGGCATAGGCCCAGTGGGACAAGCGAAAATGTAACTAGGTTCTAGACTTGGAAACCCTAGTCAATATGGAGGGCAGGAATGAAACATGAAATAGAAAATTTGACAATTAGGAAATCAAATTCCCTTCCACCCACTTGATTCCTCTATGGACATTGCCTGGAATTCACCAATATACCAAATTACCATGTGAAAAATGAAAGAGTTTTAGGAAATGAGACTGACAATCACTCAAGATAAGACTTTTCTGGGATGAAGGATTGAAGAGACTTTAGAATGATGACTTCCCTCAGGCTACCCCTTCTAAGAGAAGCTTGCCTACTGACAAGTGAAAAGCACAGACCTGTCAAGTTCTCCTCTTTACAAACGTACGTAAGCAATCAAGAATCAGCACACATTTAGAAAAATATTCAGCATGAAAAGAAAGGACCAAATTAAAAAATGATTCTAGGAGGAAGAGATAATTCAGGGAAGAGAAATTTTTAAAGTTGTAAATAAAAATTCAGAGACTGGAAAAAAATACTGAGTTTTTAAAATGGTAAGGTCTATGAATAATGAAGTATTAGAGAAGAAGAAAGTGACTTTAAAAAATAAACTGGATGGACAGAAATTTTTTTTAATTCTAAAATAGGCTTAGAGATTGAACAAAAAATCTAAATCATATATAAGAGAAAAGCTATGAAAGATCAATTTTAAAAGTTTAATATACAAAAATAATACCAAAAAAAGAAAAGCACGGTAAAATAAAGTGACAACATCTAGAGGAGATTCATTTAATCCAGAAGTCATTATTTTGCTTAATAAAAGAATATATAGATGATTTCAGCTTACTATTCAAACATTTACATGATTTTTTATTACTGAAGCAAAATATCATTTGAATAAAGTATTTGTCTAGATACAACATGATGAAATTTTGAACAATTGACATGGTTATCAACATGGAATTCTATATTATCAAACTGTACAAGCCAAGTGTTTAAAAAGAATAAAATCATTTTTAGGCATATGCAGTACCAGAAATTTTTGTTTCTACACAAAATTTTTTAGTAAGTTACTTCAGGACATACCCTCATGAGCTCTACAGAGAGACTAGCAATGAAACAAGAACAGAGGTGAGAGTTCAGAAATGGTAGTCTTCAGGAAGAAAACCAAACCACACCGTCAGTAGGTGAAAGGTAATGACTAGATTACATGATATACCGTAGTTGGAAAATAAGGATGATATGGCAAATATTATAAATTAATGAATGAGTGGAAAGCAAGGAAGACAACTAGAAATTTCAACATGCCAAAGAGAAGCTCTGAAAGAACATAGCAGGAGTTTGCCTGTTAGATGTACCATGGAAACTTGCATAGTCATAATAAGGTAAATATTGTTTACTGAGCTGGAATTTAGAGTCAATATACAGATAAATAATAGATGTAATTATGTTTTCAGAACATGAATATGTTTTTAGAACAGGATGTAAATGCTATTATATTTGACATTATTAATAGAGAGGCTTAGATGACAGAAGCTGTGAAGAAGAGTGCAAAGGAAGGCCAAAGAAAAGGAGAGAAATGCTAATACCTTCCTTTAGTGTTTTCTAAGAGGACAGTCAATAGCAACATTAATTAGAGGTATAAGTAATCCCTAAATTTAAGATAACCAACAGAGAAGCAAAGTACAATATAACTATTTCAATGGATACGAGAAAGAAAAGGTAAAGATGTTCTAAATGAGCTGAATCCTCTTCTATCATAGCAGAGGGAGCCTCATATGCCTGTACCTGATCAATCCACAAACAGTGGTATATACATAAAAGTTAGGGCAGAAAATTTTTAACACAACCTTGACATGGACATGGCTGGAATTCTGGTGAAGCCTATGGGACTATTTTCAAAATAATATTTCAAATGCCTAAAAAAAATATAGAATCAAAAAGGAAATCAATTATATTGAAATACTAGACTGTGTGATATAGCAATATACTTGATTATTAATGAATTAAATAGCAATATCTAATTAGGAAGCAGAGATAAGTTCAAACAATATTTAAAGATAGATTTTACAGCAATTTGATGACATATGAAAATATTTTTGATATATATCACTGATAAAGTCGGTGATACCACTGAAGTATAGCTGTGAATACTACTATGGATTGTAGCCTAGGCTAAATTACAACTTAGATGTAACTTTCCCCTCCGAGAAGCACACAGACCTCCTGCAATCGATTAACAGACTCTAGACAGATTAAAAATTCCTAACTTAGAATATTTAAAAAAAAGTTTTAATATAATAAAAATGTTTGCCTCTGGGAAATGCCATAGGGCATATGGCTAGGTATTGTTGAACGGTTCAAATCATGTTTTACTTCAATAATAATATTTAAAACCCTTTACTTAAAATTTAAAATGAACATCTAATGCAACATATTTGCAAATGTATATAATAAATGATAAACAAAATGCTGAGACTTGTATTTCTTAAACGTGGGTCTTATCTAAAAATGAAAAATCCCTAGGCTCTTATTTGAAATCATTGGCACAAACAGTTCTCAACAAATAGTTTCTCAATGCTCCAATAACAGATAAGAAACTCTTAAGGTCTTTAAACATCTTGATGATATTAATTAGGTGAGATTACTTAATATGATAAAAATGTAAAAAAAAAAAAAAAACACTTAGGGAATCCTTATTCATCAGTAATTACATGTACTCAATTGTAGGCAGGAAAAGCCATCTGCAGACATAAGTCTTGGTCAAACCTGAACAAGTTTCATCATCTAAATAACATCTAATTGACCTACATTAATTCTTTTATCAAGGCATCTACAATGTCAAAGAGAATATGGTAACAGAAACGTATTATTGATGTGAGGTTATTATAAACAAGTATTTGACAGATAATGTGAGAGTGACTAAACAAATGTGTTCCTACAAATACTAGTGATATCTCATATACATATGAATATTCTCTGCAAAGTGAAAAGATAGGCATTGGGAAATATTGAAGCGTTTGGCTTCAGTAATGAGATGATTAACAATATGTCTTTAGACATTTCCCTGAGCCTTTCTGAGTTTGTCTCCTCATGCAAAAAAAGATAATTGATAGAAAAAGAATTGTTCTTCAATGACATCTGGTAACATACTATTCTAAAAATTAATTTAACCTATGATTTAAATTTAAGTTGGAGCTTTCTTACTAGCATTTGACACTAAATGAACATTTGGTAGTTTGAAAGGAGTATTTCCTCATGAATTTTTATTTGGAGAATAAGTACAATTTGGGGGAAATTTCTCTGGGTTTAACGCTCTGTATAACAAGTCCAAAATTCCTTGACTGACATAGTGAATAAAAAGATAAACAGAAATTTCCAGTTTAATAAAAACCTTTGTGCACTCACAGCTTGTGAGAAATCATTCAAAAATGAGAGCCATGATACTGATCATATGGTATATATAAGTAGCTGATTATACTTGGCTACATTTTACCTTTCAATTTTAATAAAATGAATGATGTTTAAAAATGCCTTTGAACTGGACAAGAGTGATAGCTTAAACATAACTATGTAAAACTGTAATTTATAGAGGCTTCCATTCAATATTCTACTCTATCTGCTATCTACTATCTATTCTGTCTACTCCACAAAGTTTATCCTAAGTTTACACAAATTAAGTTGATTTATAATTTCATTCAACCTCCAATAATTATTCCATTACATTTAAAATACCTATCACTGTTTCATTTTAATGTATTATTAAATAGTAATATGCATAAAAAGGTGGAAAAGTCAGTGTACAGATCAATACCTGTAACAATTGAATGTATCTGTGAAATCTTACATACCTATCAAGAAATATAACATTACCTACACCCCCCTCAAAACTTAACACTCCCTTTATATTCCTTTACAATTAGTAATATGCCCAGGGTAATAACTATTCTTACTCTGTAAACAAGATAACTTTGCCAATTATACTTTAAGTATAATCATATACTCTACACTACATCGTATTTGGTCATGCATTCAACATCAAGTTTGTGAAATACATATAAAGTTGTGTGCAGTTTCAGATCATGAATTTTCATTACTGTATAGTTTTCCATTTTACAGATGTACTACAAATCATTTACGCATTCTATGTTGGGCATTTGGGAAATTTAGTTTTAGATATTACATTCTGAGCATTCTAGTAGATACCTTTATAAGAATTATGTATGCATATCTGTTGTATATATACTTACGAGTGGAAATGGACTCGCAGGCATCTATCCATATTCTCAGCTCAAGTAGATATCATTAAAAAGTGGTTATTCTCTCCAGTAGTGTATTAGAGATCCAGTTTCTAAATATTGTCTATTAAAAAGACCTATTATTTTATCTTCAGTAAATATTCAGAGCATTTACTGTTATCTACTTTCATTAGCTACTTTTTAAATACCAGTGTTAAAAGATCCAGAGAGCAAAAATGCTTTTATTATCTAAAATACATTTCAAACTTCTTTGTCAGAACAACAGAATTCTCCATCACCTAATACAAAAATAGTTTTATTTGGAACCAGAAAAAAACTATGATATGACCTACAAAAATGGAAGGTTTTAATAACCTTTATTCTAGACATTATAAAATTTATTGACTTATTTGTCATTTTATGACTAAAGAGATAATATAGTTAACTAAGAGTAATGGCAATACAATGAATGTAGCTATAATTTCCTTATGGCAGAGGACTCAAATGGGTTGATCCAAGGGTCTGATTGACTTGAGTTATATTTTGCTTTTGGTATTCGTGTAATTCTCCCCTGTCCCCTTTTGACATTTAACAATCAGTACATTTTAAATAAAAATCGATATTTCTGATTTTCCTTGAAAAAAATAAATGGGTAATAATTAACTCAGTCTATTAGAAAAATTATCAGCCCCCTTTGATTGACACCACTCATTTCCCTGGTTCCTCATTATACCCCAGACATCTGCAGCATAAGGTCCCTGACAGAATTGAGTACCAACTAGGCACATTTAGAGATAACTGAATAGTGAGTCAAGTCAATCATTAAACTACTTTTATATAAAAACTAATAAAACAGTGGCCTCATCATTTTATAATAAGCAATCAAGAACTTAAAGAATTTTTAAAATCTCTCCAGATTATATATAACTTTACAATTATAGATCTATAAATACACTGTAACAAAAGCTACCCCTGGCTTTCAAGTGGGATGCTGGTGCTGGTGGGCTGGGAGTCCCCTTCTCAGGCTGAAGTTCCTTCTTCATCTTTAAAGTTGTGACATTCTAAATCACTAACAGTGGCAACAGAAGTATCTGTACAAGATTAACACCTGGTTCATTAATAAAGGGAAGGTTATGATTCAAGACAAATGGCCATCTCCTATAAAAGCATATTGTCACCCCAGGCAGAATAGTCCTTTGATAGAATGCTACATGTTCTTTTGATATTTTGTTCACAAAACCACAATATCAGAATTATTAAAGGTAATCTATATTCTAAAAATAGACCGTAGGATAAATAAGCAAATAAGATAATCAGCTACTTAATAAAATAACTAACTACTGGATTTGTATCAGAAGGCAGAATAACTTCCAGAAGAGCTCAGTGAGATAAAATATATCTTACCTTGCTATTTTGTTTCCATTAATCTATGGGAAAATATGGGGGAAAAGTTTCTTAAAAGTAATTTCTTTAAGTGAATTGGAGGTCAGTAGAATATGACTGTACTGAAAAAGTGTTTGAAGGACACAATGTGATGGTAACTTGAAATAATGTGTTTACTTAAAAAGCTGAGATACGGCTGTGGGGATGCTGTGAAGCCATTAGAAGCAAGCTCAATGTCAACCAAGGTGAGCAGTTAAGCATAAAACTCACCGAACAAAGCTCTAACAGATTTGACAAACAACTTTTTGTTAAAATCATCACTGGAAGAGAACTGCCCTCCAAGGTCTGTACACCTCATCTGGGTTCACCCAGGTGTATGGTTACCTCTCCCTTACAAGCACCATCAGAGCCACCTCAGTGTCCATTTCTTCCAATCCACTAGCACCCTGACAGGTATTTCTTTGGTGTCTTTGTTGAAAAAGGAGTATTTGCATAGAAAAGACTCTATCCACCGATGCTAATGAAAGAGGTAACTAATTCGAAAAAGCAGATAATAGCACAAAATGTCTCATTTTAGCTCAAATAGATAAAATTAGAGGAATAGTTTCTATCCTTTTAAAATCCCCTGAATTACACCAAATATATATACTAACTACAAAAATAAAAACACTACTATTTACAGGTAAGTGTTCACAGAACAACTTCAACTTGTGTCCCCCCCAAAGCCCTTTCCCTTCGTTAAAGCTTACTTGTAGGTCATTTCTCATCATCCAATCACCATGTGGTTGAAATTCAAATAATGGGCTAATTATCTAAGAATAATAAAAGGAAGCTGTGTATGCTGGAGTAAGTCAGAGCATTATCTCAAAAGCAATATAAATCACTCTAATGTGAAAACCCTTCTTCTTACTCTTTGTATCAACTTTCAGAATCAATGAAGAGTTGACTATAAATTATAATAATATATAATAATATTACATAATAATATAATATATAATATTAGGTAATTTCCAAAACTGAAAACTAAGTTAGAATTATTTATACCAAGACAAACTACAGACTATTACTGACAGGCAGAACATGAAGTCCTTCCTAAATTATCCTAACCCTGCTGCAGACCAGTGTTGACCAAAGGTACCCCCACCTGGGTAAGTGACCTCATATCCTCCTTATAGGTGCTTTCAGAAGCTATATCTCACCATTTTTTATCACAAGAGCAGTAATATCCTTGAGATAAAAAGTTGACAAACACTGTTGATTTAAAAAAAAAAAGACAAAAGACTGCTAAAAACAATTCTGTAGGGCTTCCCTTTAAAAAGAAATCTAAAATAGTAATACTCAATGTTAAATATGATATGCTATTTTTCTTTTAATTAAAAAAATGTATCTCTATTCACCCCTGATCCCCACCTGCTGTCCCTGCTCCACTCTGTACTTCTCCTCCTACATAATATTTTTTCATAATGTGTCTGCCAGCAGCAAACTGTTCTTATTGGCTAATGCAGATTTTAAAGTAAAGGAGAGAAATGTTGCTTTGTACCTACTGCACATAAATTACTTGGATACCAGAGTCACACAATGCATACATCGGGTCTAACAAAAGCCCTAAGACAATTGGAGTATGGCTTTTCCTAACAAAACCATTCACTGATTAGTTCACAGAAGAGGGTGAGAGTCAAACTCCTGGGACACTTAGTAATTCCTCAAGCAAAAAGAACAATCTGAAAGTACAGGCCTCACTGAAAATCGCATGCATTAAATTCACCTTCCGTTATGCAAATGTTCTTCCATAAATCACTTGTGGAATAGAACCAAAAAAAAAAAAAAAAAAAAGCAAGAAAAGAGAAGATGATTTTGGATGAATCTCCAGGACGGCGGCATGATATAAATGTGGTCAAGAGTCTTATTGAGAAAAGAAGAATTAGGGTCCAGTAAGCTACATTCACCACTGGTCTCCATTGGAGACTAATGGACTAATTGGAAAAAAGTATGTCAGAAAGGATAGTGGCTATCTTTGAAAGTCTAAAAGGGGTTATTCAGTCTTTATTATAATTTAGTCATTCAGTATATCAGAAATGAAGAATAACCATAAATATGATAGTAGTACTTATGACATATTCAGATACACTCCTATGTGTAAAACAGGGTTTTGTTTCCCTCCAGATTCCATTCTGAATAACGTAGTGATATCATAGATTTCCTCAAACTCTAAGCACAAAGAGAATCTCTGTGAAAGTACAATGAGAGACATTTTCTGATGATAAATATAGCTAATTTTTCTAAAAGAGAGAATAATGAATTACATTAAAATTAGACTGACTTTTAATCCTGGGTCAAAAATATATAAAAACCCCTTATTTCAAATGCAAATACAATTCCCCATTGTAAAATTTCTTTTCATGGATGTATTATATAGGTCAAAGTTTCTTAAAGGAAAACCTCAGAACAATTGCATGGGAGATAGAAAGACCTGGAGGATATAAACAGACCCCAGGAGAAAACACCAATTGTTAAATACTCCTTATTACTTTGCTGCTCTCCTCACCTCCATTCCTCTTTCCCTACATTCCAAACTTTCAAACACCTTTCCCTTCCCACCGCCTTTTCCTTTTTCTTCAACAACACAAAATACATTAACATGTATTTAGTCCTTCAGGAAACAGTTACTGAGTACCTATAACATCTGTAGTTACCTAACTGCTAAGCAGGATCTAAGGTTGTGCTGTCAGTCACTGCAGCCTATTTCTTGCCTCCTCATTTCCCAACTCTTTGACCATGATCTCTGAGTACAGAAGACAAAGAAAACTCAGGAACATTTAAAAATTGTCTCTCTACTGGTCACATATATGTGTGAAGGTTAAAAGTATGCACATGTTTCAAATACATATGCTTTAACTTCTCCCTTTATCTTCCTTCAGCTTTCAACATCTGGTCTCTTTATCTTGAAAACATAGTAACACAAAGAAAAAAAAATAAGCTATCTTTAGATATTATTCTACCTCCAAAGAGAGAAATGTGTCGGATTTCCTCTTTTTCACATCCCTCACATTTTACCTTCTCCACTCATACTAGTTTGGCTTCACACCATCATTCAGACAAGGCTGCCAGGGCTACACCTTGAAGGACGAGCACACCACTGGAGCCAAGGGGTACTCTTGGAGCCATAGTTTGCCAAATACCCAACAGCATCAAACACCACAATCACCTTCTTCATGTTCTTCCCTGGGCTTCAGGACAGTCTGCAAGTGATCTTTCTATCTCTCAACCTCCTCTCTAAACCCGTTTTCTTCCTTAGCCCAAACCTTGAATGTGGGATTTTCAGTGTGTCCTGATGGCTTAGTGGATAAATCTGCTGTCTCTGGACAGTGCAGTCCACATATATTCCAAGGACCCAGATTCAAGCTCTGGAACCAGGGAACAACCAATAAGAATAACTAAATAAAATAAAGAGCTTCTTCCTCCTCTGTCTTCCTGACTGCCTGCTTCTATTTACCTTCATTCCTGTCTTCACCTTTCCTAGAGAGAAAAAAAAATTTTTTTCTCAGGGCTGTGTTCTAGGTCCTTATTTTGATTCCATACATAATTAGATCTACTCCCTTATTTTATATTCTTACCTCTAACCCAATGCCTTCATTGTCTGTCTCCCCTTATAACATGTCTCCCCCTTGTAATGGGACCCTTATAACATGCTCCAAAAAAAAAATGCCTCTAACTGGTGTCATTCATTTGAACACCCCTTCTAGCATTAAGACCACCAGAATATGCTGCTGATCTACACAAAAAACAAAAAACAGCAATCATCTTCACTTGTCTCACTCCATCCTTACCCTCTGCCTAACTAGCAAATCACTATGCCCTGCAGAGTCAACTTAATAGAATTTTTTTTCTTCTTCTGACTCCCCTGCACCCTTTGACCTTGAACTCAGGTCCATGACTTTCACAGCCCACACCCTAGTCACCTGAGCCACAAAGGGAAGCTGACTTAACATGTTTTTAATCACAACCTTCCCTGTATTACCATCCCATTCAAACCACCAGCAAGTTTTATTTGGACTGATAAAATAAGAACATTATTTTATAATGAGAATCTGACCTTATTCCCTGCTAGAATAAATTCCCCAGCTTCTGTTTGCCAAAATCTTATATCAAGGACAACAATCTTCATAATCTAGCCCTCCACATTATCATGCTTCAGCTCTCTGTTCCCCCTTGCTGCTGGACAGCAGCGTCTGCTCTCTCTGGGGTCACAGCTGATGAGGGAAGAATTGGCTGGCTCATGTCCATACCTACCTTCACACAAACTGTCCCATGCATGGGGTTCACAACTCTCTTCATACACTTTAATCAACTCTATCCAGCAACTGGTCTACTCTTAAAAGGCTTCTCAGCAATCCCTTCCTTGAAGTTCAATAAACTAATTGCATAGTTATATGCATATATACTGTATGATTGGTACATATTACAAATGAATTTAACATAATATTACACATTATAATGCATATTATTAATGCCATATTAATGGCACTGTCATGCCACTTTAAAATTTCTAGATTCATGTATAAGCAACTTAGGGGCAGAGGTTGAGAAAGACCCTCAACCTCTCCACGCCTGTGCTATCATTCCTGGTGGCCACAGTACAGAAGTGAAAGGAGACTCCATGTTTAAGCCATCACCTTGGTAAGGCATCAAACAATTTTTTTTTTTTAAGAGGGAAGGAGGGAAGCAAAAGGTGGAAAAAGTTTTTATTTTGGTTGTCCATTCCTACCAGCCCTGATCATTGGACTTCATACATGGTCCACCCCCAGCAACCAGCTTAGTGCCTGAGCCACCAGGGTACACCAACACCTAGAAATTTTGGTCTTCTTAGGGCTTCTTCCCAATAAGACAATAAATCATCACTCATCTATTGGATGAGCTTCACACATACCCCCACCCCACCTCCAACACAACCAGACTAACTTGAGAAGTTTGAGCCTTAAATCAATTACAGAGAAGTGAGCACAACACAGGCAATATGGAATAATATGGTTTAATTTTTACATCAGTTGTTCCGTGTAACCCTCAGATTACCCCATAGTCCCCACAGCAGCCTATCATTTTCTTTAGGGTAATAAAAATTCATTCTAGCATATGCTTTTCTACCTATCCTGGGCTTCTTTCCTAATTTAAAAAGCTTTAGATATTTTTATACAAAAATTTGGACTACATAAGGAAGCATAAGAAAAAAATTAAAGCCACTTATAACCCAGAGACAACCTGTAGAATACTTTGGAATTATATGTTTCCAGTATTTTTAATGCATAAAATATGTTTTACATAGAATCCCATTATACATATTTTTGCTGAAGGAGATGACTGCTTTGTCAATTCTTCTATTAGAAGATATAATTTACAAATAGAAATAATGGAATTTGTTGGCAGATTTCGATCCGATTACACATATTTAAAATAACTCTTTTATTTTTAAGGCATGAATGAAGGCAAGGAGGCAAGCAGACATAAAGAGGAAAAAGCACCTTATTTTTATTCAGTTGTTCATCTCGGTTGTTCCCCTTCAACCCCAGGACATAAACTCAGGTTGTTGGGATGTACGCGGACTATGATCCATGGACCAGAGGTGGTGCCCTAATTGTCACTCCACCAGGGCATGCCCACAAGGACATTCGACTAGTATTAATCTATACAAACATTCACTCATGACTTCACATTGTGATTATAATGGGTATAATCAGTCGGATGGATAATACTAATTTAAAGCAAAGAATAATTTTGAGAAAATATTGAAAATAGATCCATAATTAAAGTTCTCTGGAAGAAATGTTATATTAAGCACTTTTTCAGTTGAATAAGTCCTTTGTAGTCATTAGCAACATATTAAGAGCTTTAGTCTGTGTTAAAAACAAGTTCAGTAGAATATGCATATCATTTTGTCATGACTAACATATGTGTTACTAATTTTTAAAGGATGTTGTGGACCATGTTTGCTACACTTTTATTGGTCCAGAATGTTATGTCATTCTTCATCTCTGACAAAATGTCCCTTTTTTATTTATGGGCAATCTCCCAATTTATGTTTTGTGTATGTGCTTGGCCTATGCCTGTCTATGTACCTGCTCTTACTGGCCACACATACACACAAATGTACAGGGATAGATATGTACCTAACTCAGGCTCCTCTGGAGTTTTTTGAATTGCACCTACAAGGTGACAGGTTCTCCCTCTTGATGGAGAACTGGCACTATCAGTGCACTGCAGGCTAGAGTTCAGTATGAATAAACCCTTTTAATAAATCAAAGCAGAATCAAATAAACTTCAATATACAGAACATCTGTTATATTCTAACTAGAACAGAAAAGCAAAGTAAAAGATAAAAAAAAATCAATATGAGTTCAGTTTATTTTACTAGAAACCAAATAGTCCTAAGTTCTATAAAAGAAGATAAATTTAAGAAAGAAAACTCAAAAGACACTGGTTGAAAAAGAAGTTGAAAATTAAAAAGACTGGAAATCCAAAATTAGAGTTCAGTGGTTTCGTTCATTTGTTTTCTTTTTTTAAGTAGAATTCTGTATAATTATTTCTATATAACTAACATTTCCATGTCAAAATTTCAAACAAACAAAAAAAGGTAAGTACTAGTGTGTATATGTTTAAGATTGCTTATGTATAGCATATATCTCAAAAGATACTCAAGAAACTGTTAGCAATGCCTCTAGGAGAGGCAAGGAAAAAATGACAGGAGTGTGAGAGAAAAGTATGGGATATGTTAGAAAAATAACCAAGACACGGAGAGAGCAGATCTAAAATAACATTTGAAAAAGCAGTGGTATGAGAATATAGCCCATACATTCACAGGCTTCAATAAAATGATTGCATTGGGTTATTACTGAAGAATAATATGAGTCTAGAGTGAATGGCCTTTCAATTTAGGGTGGATGGCCACTATGTCTTCTGAAAGATTATTTAACTCCAATGAGTCAGATACCTACTACAAGAGAACATGAAATCTTCCAGGTAAGAGAGAGGGCAGACAGTTAAAAAAAAAAAAAAGTATATATATATATATATATATATATATATATATATATGGATCTCATATAAGTCTGAACCCACTACAATTTTAGCATTAACATTTTTAAACATACTCGAAATGTAGATATTTTGTTTCATTAAATGAAGTTTAGTTAAGCAGTGTCTTCAGGGAAGGGCCAGGAAGGGTAAATATGTATTTCCCTAAATAAATGACTACCAAAATGGGAAAGATAAAAAGTGAGGCACGCTTCCAAGATCTTCAAGAACAGAAAGGAGGTGGAACTGAAATTGTTTCCTCCTGACTCTGTACTGGTCTTTCCATGTGGACATACCTCAGCTACTTCTATGTACATACATGGGTAAACTTGCTCTATTCTTGACAGTCCTTCGGCTAGCACCTATAGGAGAGAGAGAGAGAGAGAGAGAGAGAGAGAGAGAGAGAGAGAGAGAGAGAGAGAGAGAGAGAGAGAGAGGAGAGAGAG